>VYXB01004049.1:0-44412 GCA_013397135.1 Pachyramphus minor | reverse complement strand
ATCTTACCGTCTGAGGAGATGATGCTTCCCAGGTAATTAAGTTGCTGGACTGTTTTGAGTTCTGAGTCACCAATGGAGATATGGGGATGATGGATGACTCCCTGAGGTGCAGGTTGATAGAGAACCTCTGTCTTCTGCATACATTTTAGTGTATGAACATCTGTATATACATGTACTGATGCCGAAATAAAACCTTGTAAGAAGTCTTGAATTTGACAAGCCTGTTCTTTCTGTAGGTGGACCACACAGGTAAAATGATGATTTTCTAGTGTAAAAAACCAGCAGTTTAAAGTTAATTAAATCAGGACCCCCAGTGTCTCATGTGTCCAGTTTCATTTCACCTCTCAACAGAAGGAGAAAGACTTGAAAACTGTAGCTTTTTTCCTGGACTCTTTACTTATGAGCTTGAACAAGGTTTTATTCATCTAGACTTTTGAGTCTTCCACTGAGAGAAAATTCAAGACTGCTTCCTTAGCTGGCAGCCCCCCAAATCTGAGCAAGACAAGGCACATATTTTTTGTCACTTGCATCCTTTCTGTTTAGTTTCATTGGCTTCTGCTCTTCCCTTTTGGGGCAACTGTTTTGTACCTGAGCGTCTTTATAAAAAGGGTTTTTCCCAGAAGAGAAACATGTGGGAAGGAGAAATAATAGAATGAGAAGTAGAACTGCAGTGAGTGCAGTGTTAAATATGCCTGTGACTAATGCTCCAGAGTGAAGTATGGGCAAATCTGGGCACTTTTGCAACATGTTGGGTAACAAGGTAGAATAACAGAGGCAAAACTTTAGAAATGTTTATAAAAGAATTCTTGCTTAAAGGGAGATAGGGGAGATCTCAGATGCTCCTCAAGGCTAGATCTCTAGAATAAGCCTTTTTCTGGGAATTTTATGGGACTTGCAGCAAGATTTGTTGTTTAAGTGTTATGTTGTGTGACTGGAAAAGGAGAAAAACAAGTCATCAGGGTTTGCAGCCCACCCTTCAGCTCAGTAGCAAGACATGACAACTTGCAGCTGTTGTCTCCCTGTTACAGACCATTCTGAGACCTTCTAATTTTGGCTTCCCATGTCTTGAGGCAGTCAGCCTCACTGCTGCAGATGAGTTGTTGGATAAGGATGTCTTGTCACTGTTGGGCCATTGGCTGAATAGGGAGGGAGCTCCAGCTGGAGTAGGCATGTCTGGACCTTTCCCAAGTTTAGGAATGTCTACAGCCACAGGCTTTATTTGAGGTGAGAATGTTAACTCTTAAAGTTGCTGATAGTATGGTATGGTGATGACCCTAGCATGAAAGGTCTGTGCTGATGCTGCGGGACCTTGGGTGTCTCTTTGTGTAAAGCAGACAGCGTACTAAGCGGGGAAAAGAGTCCTGGCACACAGTAGAAGGAATGTTGTTCTGTAAGTGTAACACTGGTGGTGTGGACTACGAACCCTCTTCCTAGAACAGCACAGGCTTAAAATGTTGGTGGGTTTCACACATCTCCTGCAATGATGACTGCCTGTGAATATGAAGTGTACCTTGTCTGTGTGCAGACTGACACAAAAAATGGTCCCATGATAATGCATCAGCAATATGCTAAGTCTGCTAAGAGTGAACAGTCATATTTGACATTCTGTATTATGTACATAAAAACAATCTTTTTGCAGCCAGAATACAACTTCATAATATTTTCATGCTTTGCCTGTCAAACAGATTGCTTTTGTGTGCAGCAGGTGATGACTAAAGAGATTATTTCATTCAGCTAAATACGTAGTTGAAATGAGCATCAGAAGTGAAATTTGGCATTTCCAGCCCTCTGTCCTATGATTAATAGAGAAGCTGGTACATTTCTGCCTCAGGCAGTCTGTTGTTGATAAAGAGTGAGTGGGCTCATTCTTTATCAACATATAAAGTAATTAAACCAGCTCCATATAGCAGGAAAGACTACACTTGTCGATATGGTCTGTCTCAAGTCTGGTTTTCGAAGAGTCTGAGTAAAGTAGCCTAAGGCCAGCAGCAGGAGGCTTCACTGATGTATAAGTAAAGGCCATGAAGAGCCTCCACTGCGCATTATCATGACCCATGTTGTGTAATTTCCTCCTAACAATCTGAGAGCCAAGGCAGACTGAAACTGAACACCTTTAACCCATGTCACATACTATACTGTTTACTTCCAGGCTGTCTTTAGTATTGTCTTTATTCTGGGTATTATTTACTTTTGATCCCTATGAAAGGATTTTGAATTAGTTCTTGGACTTATATGACTGAGGTTTGCAGATAACACTGTTCCTTTGACTGTTTCTTGCCTTGATTCTTTGGCTGAAGAGCTATTTAATATGGGAAGGGTTTCTGAAAGCCTAGACTAGTATGCCTACATGTTGTTTTTCTTATTACCAGCACTTTCTCCGTCCAGCCGAGAGCACAGCCCTGACATTGGGTATGCAGTTTTGCTAAGAGCCAATTTTGTGTGAGTAAAAGTTCACCCAGGGGAGCAGAACCTGTGCGACATGTGGTGCCATGGCCAGTGTGGGGGACATGGGAATGCTGATGAGGTGGCAGAGTCCACAGCTTTGGCAGCCCAAGGCAAACAGCCTTTTGTCAAGGTATACTGCTTCCATGTTTAATTGTAATGTAGAGCTTGAGTAACCTGGAAAGTGAGAAATCATGGCCAGAGGTTGTGCAAACATTAAACAGTTCTGAGTGGTCTGAGCCAGGGTCAGGTCTGAGGATGCCTTCTGCTGTTTTTAAGTTGTTCATCCTGCCCAATTTCAGACCAAAGTAGATGGCTGTCCAAGAGTACTGCTCCTACTGCTGCCAACAGACAAACTTGTCTTGTTACTGGGATCAGGCCCCTGCTGGGGAAATAACTCCTTCACTTAGGGGTGGTAAAACTATCCGGACCAATTCTTACTGAGTAAGGATATGTGGAAAAACATCATGCACTCAGTGAGCTGCAAACTTTTTACTGTGACAGCCAGGTGGCTTCTGTAGGCTGAAGATTGGGGTACGATCTTTACAGCAAATTCAGAGAAGGGCAAGGAGGGTGGACGGAGAACGTAAAGCTGTTTTCTCACCCCTAAAAGTCTGCATTCCTCTTTCTGTTTCTGGGGCTGGTAGAAAGTAATTTAAGAGAATATTCTTACGAGTCCTTGTTCAACCCTGCCGGAGTTATCACTACAAAGGGAAACAGAAGTGAGTGACTCCTCACATTGTCCCTCTAAATCAGCAATGCCACTGAAAGCAAGTAGTCAACACAGCCCATTTTCCCTCATGGCACTGCAGAGGTGGAGCCTCTGCTGTCATCCATGGTGTGGATTTTGCTTCTGGGCTCTCACTCTGGAGGAGAGAGTACAAAGAAGCAAAAGTGACTAAATTGCCACAGTCCCCATGTGCAGCTGGTGCCGCCAGTGCAAGAGAGCCCTCTGGGCCCTGTGGCAGGGTTGTATAATTAAGTTTCCATTTCTCCAAGGAGCTGCTGCTGCTGAATTTTCTTTGCTACCCAAGAAGTGTCAATTCAGTACCAGCTCCCCACAGCCTGTGCAGACCTTAGGGGGTCCCAGTGTTGAGTCTGGGTGTCACTTCCAGGAGATGTGGAGCGGCCTGCAGAATGTGTGGCAACACTTGTGAGATGAGCTGTTGCCTAAAAATTTTACTAGATCTCTGCTGCATATATAGCCAGTTGCCTTGTACTCAGACAAGGGGCAGCATCCTGGGGGGAAGGGTTGTATCCTAGTATCAGAGAGTACCCTGTTCCTTCTTCTGTATGCACAGCTACACTGTTGCTAGCTCTGATCATCAGGGATCATGAAGCAGGGACCTCTGCAGCCTTCATAGCCACCAGTGGTGCTGTGTTGCATGGGGTCCCATTTGTGGTGCAGCAGGCTCTCAAAATCAGGTGTCCACTCTCTAGAGGTCTCGATGAATGAACTCGCTCTAGTGAGGGGAGTAAATTCTTTGGTTACTCACCGTCATTAAAGTACTCTTTTCTTTCTCATGCTCCTGGAAGTCTCTGCTGTGAGGTCACACACGGGAAACTAGCAAACTCTTGTCACAGCAAATGGTGCAGTAACATTGCACAGCCTTTGCCACAACTCACTCATTTTGGAGAAATGAGTGCCAGTTATTCAATTGGCACAGGGTGAATGCCACAAAGGTCTGTTTTGCTCTTTTCTGATTTTTTTTTCTTTTTCACAAAGGAAGAAGGTGATGCCATTTCCAGAAGATGGGGCTTTCTGAAGCTTTTCTTCAGCTTTCTGAAGAGAGTGAGGTTTGTGGCAGTAGTGGCAGACCTGTCAGTGCTACCATTTAGAAGAAGCACATGAACAACCTCCTCTGTTCAGCTGCTCTTGTTATGTTATTACTCATGTCCTCTGTGCAGTTTGAATAAGAAACAACAATACTCAGCAGATTATTCCAACCCACTGCCAGATAACACATCTATTTTGTGCAAGTCCAGTTCCTCTAAAGCTCTGTATATTTCCAGAGAAGTGGCAAAGGCCTGTAATCCTTGCAGCTTGTGGAGAAAGTTCACACCTCTCTCGAGCTGCTGATCAGCTTGCAGAGATTCTCAGACATTATGGACTCACATTTTGGAGCATGAAAATTGTTTGCAACTGCCAGAAGAAATGGCAAGTCAGCAGTGCTAGGAGAGCCAGTGTTTGACCGCAGCCTGGGGCACAGGTATAGCTGCATGAAGCAAATGTTTTCCAGGTGTGTTTTCCCAGGATATCTACTAGGCTGGCACCTGGAGGGCAACACCTCACATCTCAGGAAACTGCTGATTATCAGGAAAGACTTAAAGACCAGCAAACTCATGGGCATGTGAGCAGCATCCCACAGTCAGCTGCACTCACAGGTAGCAATGCTATGAGAAAAACTTTCTGTTAGTGGGAAAATGTGTTGCTGGCCCATCCCTGATGTTGCCTTCTGGACACTGCCCACAGGGGCTAGGAACACTGTTATAAGTTTTTCAACCCCCATGATATTGAGCCAGGACAAAAAGGTCAGTATTTGATTACTATCATAGCTTTCTATGGTCATTTTACTGTCACAGACTCCTGTATCAGCTGCAGAGAAATGCAAAATGGCTAAACTCAGCTCCCTCCATTGAAAATGCCTGAGAAAGGAGGGGAAGGTCAGACCTGAGGCTCCAGTATAAAGTAAAATAACTGCCTAAGCAGTGAGCCTGACTGATGCAAGTGTGTGGCTGATAATTACCTTTGCCTGATGGACTTCTGTGCTACCAGCAGCACTGATTGACTTCACCTTGCTGAACAGAGCAGAAAGGAAAAGAAAGACCAAGAGAGACAAACAAAAACATGGTCTTCCTGAGACAGGAAGCAGCCTGCATGTGTATATCTTTAGTGCCATTTTTCTTGAAACACTCCTTGGCGTTGTGTTGCTGTGGTGTGGTGGGGCATAAATGACAGCTTTGTGCAAAGAATGAAAATACTAAGTGTGTAGGATATACAGACATGGAAGCTACCGGTAATGTGATTCCCCAAGCTGAGATAATTTTAGAAGGAAATCGTTTCAAAGAAATGCTTCTGCTAATGAGCCAAAAAGAAAAAGGAAAAAGGTACAAAAAACTACAAAATCCTGGAACTTCTGCATGAAATCAGATCTGTCAGAAAACTTTGCATCCCAGAAGGAATCTCTTGCATACTAGCTCATGATAATGAGCTGGGACAAGCCTATGGAACAATGTTGTCGTGGCTTACCCCAGAGATCAAACAATTCCACGTCATAGAGGGGACTTTCATTAAAAAACTTCCCAAGAGAAGTCATGTGCCAACCCAAAATATCTCTGGTTGTGTTTGCACTGTGTATTTTGTTCAGCATTTGCTACCAGAAGAACCCGGGCACATTGTAAACAGATCTTGGGAATTCTTGCTGCCATCTGCCCTGCACTGTAAATAGTCACACTGCTGAGAGTTTTAACTGCTGCTATGTAGAAACTGGCCCTTTAGTTTGTTCTACAATGGTGATGGAGGATTGTTTTCTCTTGATGCCCCACCCTGGACAAGATCATTTCAGGCAGATGGGAGCTAGGCTGCATCAAACAGCCTAGTCCTGGTTTAAGGCCTCTGTGGCACCAAATGGACTGTATGGGGACAGGTAGGAAGCCTGCCCTTTACTGCACAACCCATCTTTGCAAACTGCTCTGATATATTCACGTGTCATAGCTGGCTTGTATGCAATGACTACAGGAAAATTTGTAAGTGGTACAGTTTTCTAATTGTACAACCATCATAACACTGCTTACTTGAGGTGGCTTAGTATAGAAATGGAATATTAGTATTTTTATCTGTGTGTCAAATCACAGTTGTGTTTTTGCTGGTTTGTAAGAGAGGAAATACCTTAGCCTCCTTGTGGTTTTTCTTTCCAAGACTTCTTCCTGTGAAGTAATGAGCACATATAAAATTCACTCTGGTGAGTAATTTAACAAATGGTTTCATTTCAAAAGAAAAACATACCTATTTTGGAGAGAGAAACATACCTATTTTGGAGAGGAGTTGATAAAGCTGCTATTTTCCAGAAGTCTTGAAATTCCCTGTTTTCCTCACCTCTCTCCAAGGGTCCAGGTAAAGGCAAAGCACTTAGGATAACTTTCTGGCCCTGAGGAGTTAAAAACATGTATCTGGAAAGATCTAGTTAAAATTTTGACTTAAGAAAGTGGAGAAAATTGCAGCTCTAGAAACATGATGGAGATCTGCTGGCTGGTGGCTGAGGATGACAGATATGAGGGGCAGGGGTAATGTGCAGAGGGTGGACTTTTCAAGGTGGGTAAAACCAGTGGGAGGGAGCACTGGCATTGGAAGCACTTCCCGCAGTGCAGCCCTGCACTGTGCTTTCCCAAGAAGAGGGTGAATGGCTGTAGTCCTCACAGGCAGGTTGCAAAGGCTTTTGATCCCTTTTACTACTGACTTCCAGCCTCTTACCTTAGAGTAAGTATGCTTTCTGGTAAATGCTGGTAAAAGTACTTCTTTTTTTCCTTCCTGTTCTGGATGAGGGTATTCAGAGGTCTTTGTACTGTGGGGCTGGGTGACCAGGATGGCTGGAAGTCACTCTGCTCAATGGGGCCAGGGACCTGTCTGTGTCCAAAGGTACTAGGGCACCATCCACAGCAGCAGCTACTGACCCTCCTGCAGGAGAGAGTAAGGGTTGCCAGCTTTGGCAGCTTTGGCAGCTTCAGCTTATTGCCCATCTCATACAGGAGTCCAGGGTGTGTGTGACACTGTATGTTGTCACATGATGTCATGTAACATGTTCTCAAGGAAGGTGACTAGGACATGCACATTTGTCTTCTTTAACTCCTTAATATTTTGAATCTGATAGGAGCTTATGTTGGTTTCAGCTGAATGAAAACACTGGGGCTTCGGCAAATTACAAATAGTGTCATGTTTGGTAATTATAAATGAGCTGGTTGTCCCCAGGGCTGGCCTTTGGAGGGTGATCCTTGCATATATCCAGTGTGCTCTCGGAGTTAATGATTCATCTGCTTGGAAATGCAGAACACTCACTGCAGCCATCTCTTACTTGAGAGCTGGACTCTGGTGTGACAATCCGAGAGACACTTTCTAGCTTCTGCCAGGACCTGTCTACCCTTGTGTTGGGTTTACCACTTTTCTCTGATTTTTAAATCAGATGTTTTTTGTCTTTTTGTTTCTTCTTGCTGAGTTACAATGTTTATTGTGAATTTTAAGAAGCTTACAGATCATCTAACAGTTTGCATCTTAAAATTCTGGAGGGAATGTACTTTCTAATTTTATATAAAGCCAAGTGCATATGCATATCTATAGGTATTTAATTGTGTGTATTTTAAGCACAGATAAAGCACTATTCAAGCAAAATACATCTTTAAAAAGAGCTTCACCTCTTCTTAGTGATTCAAATTATCTGACAAAGCAGTCTCTATGATTACAGGATGTAATAAACTTTTTCCCTTCAAAAGGTTAGCATCAAACTCAAGCAGAGGTTCAGTAGCTTCAAGTGGTATTTACAACAGCAGTATGAAGATAAGTATTTGTTTGATCAATGTGCATGTGTGTGCAGGAGCCTGGACCATTGCAGATGGAAATAACTGGTATAGGATTACAAACCACTCCCCTCATCTCCCGTGTGCAAAGGACTGGTGAGGAGGCTGCTGCCCTCTGGCACTCCCATAGTATCATCAGAGCAAAGGGTAAAAATGTTAGTGGTTCCTCTTGCTTGCAAGATTTGAGGAGCAATGGTGGCTGGGGCAATGGTGCTCTGTGGGTGGCTTTGCAGTCCCCCTGCCACACCGGTCACCATTGTCACACCCTGGGGAAACTGCTCAAAGGCAGCATGCAGGACAGTGTTCAAGTGTTATTCTGTCACCTACTTAAGAAAAGAGAATTCTCCAGTTCTGTATGGGTGCTCCCCAAAGAATCTCAGCTGTTCTCCTGCAGCTCAAGCTGTAGTGCGGTATTGAAACCAGTTGTTCCTTTTAAGGGTCACCTGTCTTCCACAACAGGGCTGCCACAACCTGCAAGGCTGCCTGTCAGTACAGCAGCTGACTACCTTACTGAGATGCACACTAAATTTCCTCTTGTTGAAAGCTGAATCCCATGCTTTCAGGCGTGGACCTGGCCTGCTCAGGCTGGCTCTAATGCACTTGACAGTGGATAAGAACCGGAATATTCTGAATTCAGTGTAAACCAAGGTTTCAACTCATTCTGATCTTTTGGGTTAAAAGAAGTTTTGTCTGTTTCAGTGCGTGAGTTCTGTACTGATTTAATTATGTGATTTTTATAATCACAGGTTTTTTAATCTGCAGCGTCCTGGAATAAAAGAAAAATGTGAATCTTCTGTGATGAGAAGCCCGAAGGTAAATTAAAAATGCCACATCTGATCTCTGAAAACATGGAATGCACAGAGCTGTAGACAGTCTAACCTCCGTGGGGTCGGGGGGGCAGGGGAGGCAAGCTTCAGGAAAAATCTATCTTCCGCAGCTGATTCCTCAATTTGCATTTCTATCTTTGGGATAGTGTCTAATACATGCCTCACAAAGTTGACTGGATGGTAGCTAATCTGCTAATTTTGGTTCCTTTCAGGAAAGCACTTGCCCTCAGAGCTGCGCATTTTGCCTTTACACGGTCAGGAATGCATTTGCAGGCAGCCGCAACAATGGTTCAGATGACTGTCCTCTGCCTAATTCAAGAACGACTGTTTTTGTCTAAGCACAAATTTACACATTTTCATTATGTTCCCTTAGAGAACACCATATATGTGCTGGATTAGCTTTCACACTCACACAGACAAAAAAACCCCCACACCACCAAAAAAGAGAGGCCGACAGTGAAGCCAGCCTGAGCTGCATGCTCTGCTGCATTTTGCCTGTCTAAATGTGCTTGCTGAAGGTGGAGAGTCTACCTTTTCTAGTCTGGAGTGGCAATGCTCCAGTGTCATTTACAGCAGGACAATCCATGATAGCTCTTCTAAACTTAGTTTTAAAACATAAAAACATATGTTTAAAAAATAGTTTTAAACTTCAGGTTTAGAACAATGTCATTTGACAGCTGACACATTAAACACCTTCAAAAATAGTCTCCTATTCTAGTCTTGGACCAGCACTAGCATGGAGATGCATACATAATACTTATATGTGTGTGTGTGTGCGTATGTGTGTATATTTTAGTTCTAAGAATATAGTCATTCCCTGAATTCCTGCTCTGGATCTGTTCTGTAGTGTTTACTTCAGTCTTGTCCAGAGAAAGATAAGATTATTCAGCATTCTCTTCCTTTAGTTAGCATGGTGGGAGGTAGTTCAAAAGATGAGAAAACAAACACTGTCTTATAAAAGCATAAAGGAAGGTCTGATTTCCCTTTTTTTTTTTTTTTTTACAAAATTTCTCTGACATTTTTATAGTACTGGGTTTAGCCCTGCTGTACGCGGCACTAATAATACTGTCCACTGATATTCTGGATGACTGTGTTGTGTTCCTGTTGAGTTTATAGCTTAGCGTATTGTTTTCCTTATTTTTTTCCTATACATTAGTTTCAAGATGATTTATCCTGTAGTTGCAAGAAAGCATGATAGTTGTGCCTGATACTACTTGGAAGGGTTTAACACTGGAGAATGAGCTGAAGTGGTTTGCAAAGTGAATCCAAAAGTGGAAAATGGAGGGAATTTGGCATGTAAGGACAAAAATACAGAAAAAAGTTTGAAATAGATGGTCTGGGGTGTGTGTGGTTTTTGTCTTTTTTTTAAGGTTCAGTGGAAAAAGTACAGCAACCTGAAGCTGGGATGTTGTGATGTGATAATCAGTGTAGCTGAACTTCATTGGCTGAGTAGCCAGGAAATGGCGGTGGATGGGGTGGGGTGGGGGTGTATGTGTGTGTTTGGTACAAGACAAAGAACTTATCTTATAGATAACTTTGCTGCAGATGCAGTAGCTTTGTGAATTTAAGACTCAAACTGGGTGTTGTACTCATTATGTGCTCAGGACAGAAATGTTTGCGAAGGCTGCAGTTTTCCTTATCACTATAGTTAGATTGCACAACTATTCAGATTCATGCACTTTGCAGTTTAATGAAACCTTATATTCACCTTGAAGATCATGTGCCCTCATGGGATTAAGCAATGACTGCAGTTGCTCTCAAGTAATTTTTATTTCCAGAGCTGCTTCCTGTAACCTTTGACATGATTCAGGCAGTGATTGTCACCAGCGCCTTTTGCAGCATAGTTTGTGTTCATACCACTGCAGTTTTTCCTCTGTGGTGCCAGAGACTTTGGTCTCTCCTGTGCTGGGTTCTCACTGCCATTCATGAGCTGCCTCGTTCTCTGCTTGTTTTACTATGCATTCCTCCAAAATATCAGCTGTTGGTGCTTATGTTTGCCAGGTGCTCCTCTGAGGACCCAGCTCCAGGACAGAGGCTTTGGTTTAGTGTGACCTTAAGACTCAAACTCTGTGTTGAACTCAGTATGATAGAAATCCTGTATCTTCTGTTGAAAGATATTTTTATCTCAACAAGATAATTTCAGTATAAGTCAGTCTGTTCCCTTTTTTTCTGTAAGTGAAGTTTACATTATCTCTTACTGCTGTTGTGTGCGGCTTCCTTCTATAAAGCTGGCAGAGGTTAATATGGGTCATGTACAGTTGGCAAAGGTTAATTTTGTTCATGTGAAGTGACAAGGTTTAGGTCTTATCTGCCTTGTCTGTTATTTAGGTATTGCTGCAGTTCAGAGGAGAATCACAGGTTTTTTTTCAGCTGCCAATCAATGGAAAGTTTGGCTCTAATTTCCACCAACTAATTTTGGTCTTTCCATAATGAGTCACCACTGAAGCCATGGATTTTTGAACAGTCATCACAGTCCCACAAAGATTTTTTTGCAATGACCAGTGAGTTACTGTCAGTTAAGAGTAATCTAGGCATGCTGGCCAGGTTTACTGGTGAAATTGAAGCCCTGGGTTTGCTGGGCAGAGAATCCTTCAGCATCTTGTGGTGGGTGCAGGAGGCAGTGTATGCTGAAGAAGAAGAAGGAGAAGCTGAGTAAAACAGAGAGAGCTTAGAGGTACGTCTGTTGTTGTAAATAAGTCCCCCAGTGATACAAGTCAATGGTGAAGCTGCTTTACAGTTTTAACAGCACATGCAAAGCAGGTGAGTCTCTCTTATGGTTTAACCCCAGAGAGCAACTAAGGACCACACAGGTGCTCACTCAGTCTCTCCTGGCCCCATTGGGGAGGAGAATTAGAAAGAAAAGTAAAATTCCAACCTAAACCTCCCCTGACACAGCTTCATGACATTCCCTCTGGTTCTATCACTGATCACCAGAGAGAAGAGATCAGTGCCTGCCCCTCTGCTTCCCCTTGTGATGAAGCTGTTGGCTGGTATGATGTCTCCTCCAGCCTGAAGAGAACAAGTGACCTCAGCCATTTCTCATACAGCTCCTCGTCAAGCTCCTTCACCATCTTTATTGCCCTCCTTTCGACACTCTCCAATAGCTTAACTGCCACAATATTCAAGGTGAGGCCACCCCAGTGCAGAGCAGATTGGGACACTCCTCTCTTNCTGCCCCTCTGCTTCCCCTTGTGATGAAGCTGTTGGCTGGTATGATGTCTCCTCCAGCCTGAAGAGAACAAGTGACCTCAGCCATTTCTCATACAGCTCCTCGTCAAGCTCCTTCACCATCTTTATTGCCCTCCTTTCGACACTCTCCAATAGCTTAACTGCCACAATATTCAAGGTGAGGCCACCCCAGTGCAGAGCAGATTGGGACACTCCTCTCTTTTGACTGGCTGCTGATGCTTTGCCTGATGCCCCCCAGGATATGGTTGGCCCTCCTGCCTGCCAGGGCACTGCTGACTCAGATTCAACTTGCCATTGACCAGGACCCCCAGGTCCCTTTCCATGGAGTTGCTTTCCAGCATCTCATTCCGCAGTCTGTCCATACATCCAGGGTTGCCCCATCCCAGGTGCGGAATCCAGCCCTTGCCCTTATTAAACTTCATATGTTTGGTGATTGCCCAGTCCTCTAATTTGTTGGGGTCTCTCTGCAGAGCCTCCCACAATGACATTTGTATTATTTATTTGTCCATTAGTCATTAACCAGGAGCTCTCAACTATGCCATTACCAACTGCAAGCTCTATACACACTGAAGCCCATCCTTTACATACAGTGCCACCATCCCCTGCCACCTCACTTGCCCATCCTGCCCCACCTGAAGAGCCTGTTATGATCTCATTCCGGCACACCAGTCACAGGCCTCATCCCATCAGTTTTTTCTTAACCCAATGACTTCATATCTCTGGGACTGGGCCAAAACTTCGAGCCCCTCTTGCTTGTTCCTAATGCTATTGTGTTGGTATAAAAATGTTTCAAGTGTGGCTAATTGTAGCCAAACCTTGTGGTGCAGAGTGAAGGGTCTCACTAGCACTCTGTCTCTCAAGTTTTGGTGAACCGTCTCATTGCATATCACTGGAAAGGTTTTGCCCCATTTCCCCTTCCAAACTAGTCTAAAGCTCTAATAATCAGCCCTGCTAATTCCTGCTCAAAAAAAGCCTTTTCTCCTTCTGAGAATGGTGCATCCCACCAGCTGTCAGTAGCTCAGTGCTGTAAACCATCCCATGATCAAAAAACCCAAAATTCTGCTGATGTCACCAGCCTCAAAACCATGTGTGGAACTGAACAGTCCTTCATTAGGATAAGCATTAGCCAAACAGCAGCCAAAGCATCTGTGTGCTATCAACATTATTCTCACACTGAGTTCAAAACACAGCATTGTACCAGCTATTAAGAAGAAAATTAATTGTATCCAAGCTGAAACCAGGACAGACTCACAGGAATGAAGGTTTGGCTTTGCAAGCTACCTTACCCCACCTCTGTTTCTTCTAGAAGCTTCTGCCCCACAACATGATGCCTACTTCGAGAGGCTAACCTTGCTGCAGGTCACAGTATTGACTGCATCCTCCTCTACGGCAGTGGAAGGCTACCCACATATAAGCAGCAGAGAGCACAGTCCTGCACAAGGACTGGTCATGGACAGGCAGCTGTCAGTGCGTGCTTCTGGATCTCTCTCACATAGCTGTGAACTTTGCTATCATTACCAAACCATTTAACCAACCCTACCACCATATCCTTATAAGCATCCCATTTAGCATGTGCTTGTCTTTAGTTTGAGGATTGCCAGTTCCTGTCGTCATGACAAAAGACCAAGTGTCTCTTTTTCAGGCAAGTTCGTGTTAACTACAGGTACATTTCCCTTCCTCTATTTTCAGTGAGCTGGGGCAGCCTTTATCCTCCCCACATCATCTGCTCTCTACAAGACTGTTTTCTGCTGCTCCCACCACCCACCTGTGCAGATAACAGAAACACAAGGTGATGCTTCTGCAAAGATGCTTCCACAGCCACAAGAATGACCCTCAGCCCTTACAGAAATGGACACCTGTATTTATTATTTACCTAACTCTGGCCTTGGAAATTAAATGGTCTCAGCAGCTTGGGAGGGATAGTGTTTCTTTGGGTATTTCTCGCTCCCAGCAGGCAGGGAATATGGTCTGAACACAGAAAGAGAGAAGTGTCTGGTTGCAGTTAACAGGCAAAACCATTAGAGCACACCAGAAGCAATGCAGGTGTGATAAATATTGCATGAGTGTATTTGCTCTTTGCTCATGACCCTCTGGTCTCAGGAGGAAGGACTTTTTAGTTGAGGACAAAATGCAAAGCAAAAAACAATCCCCTATGCAGCTGAGGCAAACAAGAGTCTTGAATCCAAACTCCATAAAGCTGAAGAAATACCTTCAGAAGTGAAGTGAGACTAAAATAGCTAATATTTATGAAGCTCTCAAGAATGAGTTATTGATTGAAATCAGAAGAGACCATTATAAGCCTGAACAAGGCAGAATTTTAAGTCACCTTTTAAGTATCAAACCATTACAAAGTGAAATTATTGTCATATCAGAGCAACACCATGTGGATCTGAACATTTTCTGTACCGAGGAAAGCGTAGCCCCTCTTTGGGCTGTTGGAAGGCTTCCTCCAAACACACATTTACTCAGATATATTTGCACAACTTGCTTCTCAACCTCCAATCTCAACTGACTGACCTGAGGCAGTCCTGGAAATGAACTTGACCCATCCACTGGCTATTTTTACAAAATCTCAAATATTAAGTGGGAGCCACTGTGAAAATGCAGACAAATGTGCAGCTGTGGTAGCTCTGGACAAGGTCATGTGGATCATGTGTGGAAGGGAGAGAGAGACTCAGACTACTACAATGGCTGTGTATGGTGTAAGAGTGTCTTGTCAAGCTATTCTGGACCTCTGGGATCTCCTATGGGTTTTGCTTGAGACCCTTCTTGTGCAATAATCTCTGTTTTTAATCCAGCTGGATAGACCTTACTGTATCAGCAGTAGGCATAATCTTGTTATTTCTGGAGAAATATTTATTTTTTTCTTCTACCTCTCTAGTCCCCACTTCCTGTTGACTTATTTCTCCCACTTTTGGACAAACAGAAGCATATCTAATTCTGCTGATCTTCTGTTCCACTATTGTATTTGATTGTATATGATACCTTTTTGTGTGATGTGTTTTGGAGGCAGTGTATATCTGTTTCTTCATGGCTGGTATCACCGGTGGTAAACTTCAGAGCATTTGGTTCTGAATTTAATGGTAATCTTCTCTACTGAAGTAATACTATTTTTAATAAGAACAATGCCAGGAGCCCAAGTAGTATGAACCTAGACCCTGTACAAATCATCAACAGCTGATTTGTTACTGTTTCTGACATTGAGCACATGAATGAAAGATGTTAATTGGCAACATTTGTGTGAAATCACTGAACATTAACCAAGCTGCTGTGAATGTCAGAGAACACACTCTGCCTGTGACAAGAACAGCGTTGTATAATGTCCTTTTATTACAGGCCAAGCTAGTAATGGATTACCTTTTATTTCCATCAGCTAAATGTACGCACACAGACCCTTACCTTTCGTCCACTGGTCTCCATACAAATTGCTAGTCTCCATATGTGCTGTGGGTTACTGCTCCCTGTGCTCTTCTCACACACCATACTTCTTTCCACCTTTCCTGCCTCACACAGGATCCCCTCATCCCCCTCCTCCCCTTGATGTCACCTCCTTTTCCTCCTCAACCTGATTCTGCAGCTTCGTTGGGAAACAGGGCTGGGGAGCTGTGAGAGCAGTGCTCAACCCATAAGTCATGCAAGTAATTTTTGTACCAGGTTCCTGATGGCACAGGAGTGTTTGGTCCTGAATATATCTCTCAGCCAAAGTCCAGTCTCTGCATGACAGACACACTACTTGAGGGAGCTCAAGGGGCTAAACAACTTCCACTGATTTTGCCTTGGCCCTGTCCCTGACAGATGCCACCATCTCAGTTTTCCTACTGTCTGCAGACACAGCAACAGTGCTGTGGTGAAATGAACACGGATTCTGAAACTTGTGTGGCTTTGCTTTGAGGGAGTGCTGTGGGACCCTTCTGCTTCTATTATACTTTTATGAGAATTTGCTCCTCCTTCTGCTACTTCTCTGACCTTTGTTCACCCATATCCAAGGGTCAGAAGATGAGAAGAGATGTGAAAAATAAGTTTTCGGGGTCTCTTATGGCTGGGCTGCCTCTCTCTAAGTGTGACTCCAACATATCACAAAATAGGAAATCTGGCAAAAAACTGCTTTGCTTTTTATCTTTCCCACAACAATGGCTCTCAGCATCGTATTGGTTGTGAGAAAAAAATCTTTCTATAATGCAAAAACAAATGATGCTAAGTCCACATACAGGGATGTGTAATAGTCAGCACCCAGAAGAGTCTTTGTCCTGGTTTCAGCTAGCATGGAGTTAATTTCTTCTCAGTATCTGTTACAGTGCTGTGCTCTGGTTTCAGAATGAGAATGGTGTTGAGAACAAGCAAATGTTTTTGTTTTTTGCTAAGTTGTGTTTATCCTAAATCAAGGACTTTTTTTTCTTACCTCATGCTCTGCCAGTGAGGAGGTACACAAAAGGAACTGGGAGGGAGCATAGCTGGGACAAGTACCCCAAACTGACCGAAGGGATATTCCACATCTCTTTAATCAGCTGAAACATTTTAAAACAGTATGAAAATATGTGCCAATTCCATTTCTTCTTCTCTCCAGATGACATTGCTTAACTTCTCACCATGGATAACGAGTTTGCCTACAACTTCTGCTAATGATGCCTTTTTCTACTACTTTGGTAGCACCCTTTGTTGACACATGTTCCCTTTACTTGAACTGAAGCAACTCAGCACATGTGCAATTACTTCTTGCCACGCTACAGGAGAGTTCCAGTTAGAAAAAGGACTTACCTGACTCAGGCTAGTTGACTGAATTGAAACAGGAGTTGCTGCACTTTGACGACATCCCTTCTTCCTCACTATATTTTTGCTCAACATCAGCATTTTGCATACACCTCTGGATACCTCTCTCACAAGAACAGATTATCAGTGACACAACCTCCCTACTGCCTTGACAGCTTCCCAGCATGACTCAGTGAAGTAGCTCAGTACCATGAGGGTGGGATGATGCAGTCTGGCAGAAGCAAGGAAGATACTGCTACCCATTTTCAGTCCTAGGTGTGTCTGCAGCCCAAGATATACTGTTTTGCTCCAAGTGCTAGTTTACCAGAGAAAGATGGTCAGCTTGAAAATGACATCAAGAACAGCATCAAAAATTCGTCCATTGAGTTCTCCTGAATTAGTCATGATGATGTGCCAATTTCCAGGTGGTCCCTGGTGTATTGGATGGATGAGGGAGACTGGAGGTCAGCAGAGTCTCTTTTAGCATCAAGAAATTCGGATTGTTATTGGTGGCACAGCTCAAACAGCATCACCAATCTGCAACAGTCAACAATAATGCAGAGCTGACTTCATTTCAACTCTTCTGGGAGACCAGTAGCACTCAGATGCTTTCCTTTGGTTATTGGACTGCAGGAGTCTAAGGAGCAGGAAACACTGAAGCAAAACAAGGCCCTTAAGAGTTAATTTAGAGTAACAGGCCTTGCTTTTAGTTAGGGTAACAGGCCTTGCTTTTAGCTGAAGATGATACCATACACCATAGGAATGCTTACACACCTATGTAAAAGCACATAAAGTGAGAACACCCAGAGATAAGGAACGAAAGAGGAGGCTTGGGTCCAAAACCTTGCAAAATACACCTTGGAATCAGCAAAAATCAGGAAAGTTGGCAGCAAAATGAGGAAAGTTGAAAAGCTCAGAAATGGGTCGGGGTCTGTTACTCCTCTTCCTCCAATGAAGAAGACAGGAAGGACCCTTGAGAATCTCCCCAAAATGAAGGCTCCACCACTGACTCCACCTCAACTCCACCTGCTATGAATATTATAACTAACTGTTGCAATTATATGAATATGCATGTAAGATGTTGTAATCACACATAGAAACTGTATATATTCTCTGATTTCTGCCAAGAACTTTGGAGCTCTTTGCCCAGCGCGAGATGGGGGCTACCCCAACGTTGTAATAAATACCTTTGCTGTTTAAAGGCAACAAACTCTGTCTCTAAACAGTTTTATTACACCTTTTTGGGCCATCAACATCCATGCTATGCTCTAAAGGTGTACGGCACCCGGATGTAGGATGCACCAATGCTTTCCTCCCTGACACCAGATGTCAGCAACTGTTTTTAGTGTGTCTGGGTTTTGGGCCCTGTGCATAAACAGGTTTGGACAACTGACCTTCTTTCCACTCATGGGATGCTCATGTCACTGCAGCGTAGCAGAGGCAGTGAAGCAGGATGGTAATGGAGGAAAGCAACAGGATACAAGGGGTGTTCTAACTATTGCAGGGGTGCACCCCTGCAGGGTGTTGCACAGGTAAAGGTGGGTGCATACTGGCTCTCAGTAGCCTCCTGTGCCCATCCCTACAGCTCCTCTGCATCAAGGATTAAAGCCATAGCGTGTCTGGCCTGTGCTCCAACATTCCTTCAGGGGGCAACACCCATGCACCGTTTCCCACACACCCTTTCCCATCCTTACCAACACACCAACCATCTGAGAAGCAATTACATGAGCAAGCTTCCCTGTGAAAGCATGATGCCTCAATGCCTGACCTTCAGCTTTGACTCTCCTGAGAGTCTCACCCACCGATTTCCTTTGGGTCTGATTACTGCAGGGCTCTCTGTCTCCAGCAAACTAAGCTCTTACGCTGGTGCTCCAGCCAGGAGCAGAAACCTCTCACTTGCACAAACACAGCATCCTGGGCTTGTGGCTTACACCTAGTTCTTATGAAAAAGGACGGCAGGCCCAGCTCTGGAGGCATGTGTGGGGATGTCAGTAAAATTGATTGATTAAAAGTGCTCTCTAAACCAATCCTAAAAGCCTCACTATGTTTCAGTCCTTCTGTAGACTGAATGTTTGTTAATATCTATTGGGAGACATTGGAGTTCACATCGTGGACTTTTTGCAGACCTGTTTTGTTTTGGTTGGACTTTACCTTTTGTGATTTTATGTATTGGAGGCTTAAGAGAAGTGTGGTGCAGGAAGAAAGTGTATTGGAGTGGTTTTAAGCATCAAGGCAGGAATTTGCTGCTGTTGCAGCACTCTCAATGGTTCTGGTGGTATAACTATGTGATGTCTGCCACTTCTGCATGATCATCCTGTTTTTTGTGACCCGGAGCCAGATAGAGCTGTGTGTTCCAGCAGTGCTGTGGCTTTTTGGTGGGATGCCTTCACCAGTGCAAGTTAGAATGACCACAATGCTGCTCCAGCTTGTGCTTTGAGCTGGTGTGGCCCTTGTGGTCTGCAAAAGGATGAAGGATACAGAATGGTTATGGCAGGCTACTAACCAAAGGCCTTATGATTCAAATCATCTCAGCTGAAGTCACAATTGCTCTGCTGAAGCAGGAAGATCATATGTCAAAGGAAGGGAGAGCGAGAAAATAAAAAAAGATATGAGAGTACAAAAAAAGATATGAGAGTACTGGTGCTGAAACTATTGCCCAAGTAAGGGAGTTTTCCCGGCTGTCTCTGTCTTACTCTTTCCCCATCTTTCCTATTGCACAAACATTGCTCTTTTGTCTCTTCCCTTAAGTGGACGTCAGTGATTTCTCTGGCAAAACTATTAACAGCAGTATAATATGCTTATCTCATGGGCCATTCATTCCAAGACACCTTCCCTACTCGCTGGTCTTTTGAAACAGTTTTCTATGGAAACTTTGGACCTTAGCAAAGGTTTCTAATCCCAAAAAATCATCACCCTGGCAGGAAGAGAGCATGTTGTCAAGGTTATGCAATAGCCACTACACTGGAATAGTGCTAGGTGAGCACTGGTATTTCATTGCTTACATGGATATTTCTGTGTCAATAAGAAGAACCGTGGCCTGCCCCTTTACTACTGTGAAGTACAGCCTTCAAACACATGCCCAGCTGGTGATCAGATCAGGAAGAGTTGAGGCTTGGGGATCATTTAGTCTCTGTACATTAAAGGAGAGTGATAAAACAGACCAGGCTGGCAATTCAGGTGGAGATTTGGTCCTGGCTGCCATTAGTCAGTTCCCAGGTGTTGCCCTTCTTTCCCAACAGAGATAGTGGGAGGTTTGGATGTGTGAGTACGGCTTTCTCTCATACACATCTTGGAAAATGAAGCACACTGCTCTCTGCGTGCCTGTGCCTCTTCTCACTGCCTCTTTGCTAGCACCAGGGCACTGAGGGTTTAGCTGGTGGCCTCTACTTGACTTTCTTCAAATATTTTTTTTAACCCCCAAAGTTCTTTTTAAAAAATGACAGAATCCTATTGCTGGGGTCCCTGCTCATGCAGGGATACTGATGAACATGCAGGGATACTCGTGCTGTGATACCGATGAACTAAAACCACACTTGTAGACAGGGACTTCGGCCAAGAGGAACTTTGGCCAACAGGAACTTCTGCCAACAGGAACTTCAGTGTTGGCTTTATGCATGAAGCAATGGCAAAGAACATAGTAAGCCTCTGCAGTTGCCATTTGGAAAAATAAGTATTAGATCACAAGATTCTATTGTGAGAACACTCTGTATTACTGAAATTTTAAAAAACAGGAGATTGAAATAAAACAGAAAGACAAATTTCTGCAGAGAAGTCAAGCCTATCTTTGATTCAGAGTGCTTGGAAGTGGCATGGGAAGGAAAAAAGAGAAGGAAGGAAGAGAGGGAGGGAGGGAAGGAGGAAAGGAAGTAAGGAAAGGAGTGAGGACAGGCCATTCTTTTATTTTGATGGAGATTTGAGCTGAAGGGTCACTGAGGATATTTTTTAGCTCTTTGGTGCCTGCAGTGTCAGCAAGGGAGACTGAGAGAAGTTTCTTTGTCAGCAGGATTTAAGATTTTGGTTGTTTTCACATTGTTGGTTCCTGCAAATTGAGAACAATGGAAGGAGGAAGAGACAGAGGAAGGAAAACAGCTCGATAGTGTTTGTCATTTCTAAAACCCATAAACTATATCATTGTACCCTCCTTCTCTGATGTGAGTAGTAAGCTGAGTTTTAGATTCAGGGATAGGCTGCTCACTGTAAATGTGGTTATTTGAGGAATTCCTATGGGTGTGTTCAGAAAACAATAAAACCTCCTTTTTTTATTCTCATTGTTCAATGACTTTTTAAAAATACACAAATACGATGTACATAAGAGATGTCAAAAGGAACTAAGGCTTAGGAGAACAACCAGGTTTTTTAACAAACAGCTCAAGGTCTGCCCCATCAATCGTACATGACGTTTCACAGAAACACCAGCTTTTAGCTGCTTCTACATAGCATCAGTGCTTTTCAGAACTGCTTCCTGTATAAACACAGAAGATGTGAGGATGTTTAAAACTCACCTTGAAGAAGCAGCTAAAATAAAATTGACTGCCTAGCTGACCTGAAATTGCAACGCTTACTGACATGACATCACAGCATGCAGCACTCGCGTTCTGGCAATTTTACAGTGTAAACTCTGCTGGGCTTGGGACCCATTACATTTGTCCTCACATGTTTATTGATACTGGAAAAAGGGAGCACTGGGGACCAGTTACCCCTCTTCCACCTCTGCTACCTGTAGTGTTTTTAGGAATGGGCTGAAATATAATCAGTTAATGTGTATGAAAAATTGAACCTCTTCCTGCCCACATTTATCAGACAAGATAGCGAAATGGGTATGACTATCTTTCACTGGTGAGTGGTGCTTTCAGCAAGGATCTCAGTGGATATGTGTTTGGAATCGAGGAAAAGAAATGTAAACCAGAGTAGCTGATGAAGAGTAAGTCAGCACTTTCCCTCTGGATCACCTCTGCTGTTGACGGCCTGGCTTGGGGTAGCACATCTGAGATGTACAGGTAGGTTTCCAGAGGGAAAACTCAATCACTCGCTCCAGGACACTGCCCTTAAAGGACCAAAACTTTCAGGGGAATAGAGGAAGGATGAACTTTCCCAGCTGATGCAAAGCCACCTGACATGGACCTGGCTAGTCCAGGATAAGAATGTAAGTGATCCACAGGGAGCACAGTGAAGTCATCATCCTGGCTTGATAGTGGCAGCAAGGAGTTACGTGGGGTTGTTTACACAGGTGTGTATTCATGGCTCTGCAGCATCATCTGCTGTACCTGGTCCACCCTTGATGCTGCCAGAAAGCTCGGGCCTTCACACTTCACCCCAAGGAGCACAGCCATGGGCCCTGGCATTCTGGATTTGCAGAGCGTGCCAGGCACATCAGTGACATTCACCATTTTCAGATACTGACCTCCTAAGGTGCCTCAGCTGTGTGCAGCAGCTTTTCAGTGTGAGACATGGGACTTATCTGACTGATGGTTGCTGAAAAATTGTTTCTAACACCATCTGTTTCCTACGTAGGTTGTTTGAGGGGCACCGAGTTGTCTTCATTGAAAACCATCCAAGGAGGGGAAGAAAAAATTAGGCATTAATAGCTGGTAATCAATTCTATTTGCATAAAATGGCAAATGTTATGAAATGAAACTATTTAACTTTCAAACACACAAGGAAGCTTGCTTAAATCATTCTGATGAGGTATGTAAACACTGCCCTGGGTAGCTTGAGGAAATTATATGTGGTCCCATGTGTGGATATCCCCAGGGGTTGAACCTCCACAGGGAAGTTATCAGGCAGCCTTTGCCAGAGCACCCACAATGGGCTCCACTGGTATGTGCCCACCTGCTGCCCGCCCCATACCCTCCCACCCTCTGTGTGCAGTGCATGGCAGGCATGACCAAATGAACAGGGATTTCCTCTGGTGAAGTCAAATGGTTCTGGTATATCCACAGGGATTTCAAAGCTCCCTATTAGCTTGCCATAGAAAAACAAACCACTTTCCATGGCAAAGCTGGCGGACATGCTCTGTCTGTTATTATTTTTCTTCTTGGTAATTTTTATTTCTGTGATTCACAAGCGGGTAGATGTTTCACTGTGAATTGGGGGCATGACTCAATGGAAACATAAACGCTGATAAGAAGAAGGAGAGGCTTACAAGCTTAGCAAGAGTACCATTTTCCACAGTTATTTGGTCAGAGGCTAGCTTGCACCAGAAAACCTTTGGGGTAGCTAATGTCCTCTTATTCTTTAAGGAACACATGTTTTATTGCAGCCAGTCTAAACAGTGATAAATATTTAGAAGTTCATAACAAGTTATAACATGGATTGGTAAGCAAACTATTCTGTCTGTAATATTTCAGATTTTCCTACCTATATGTTTTTTCTCAGTATTGTTACATGCCAGATTTTAACTTCCTGTTTATAAGGCATGGGGTACAAAAATACTGTAAGTTTGTTAACACATGAAGTGTGACCTATTTTGTTAACAGAAAAGATCTGATCTTTTTAAAATGGCTTATTTGTTTGTACAAGGCCTCTTTACTTGACTGAGCCTGAATTCATTATTTCAAAGAGATTTTTGAAATTATAAGGGACAGAAAAAGAAAAATAGAAAGGGACCGTGAGTGGATCAGGAGGAAACACCACAGAGTTTAACAGACACATCCCTGCATCCTCCTCTTTCTCCATTTGTATTTATTTGCTTTGCTTGCCTCCCACTCACCTCCCTTTGCAAACATGAGTCCCAGGATAAGCACAAGAGATTTCTTTTTCATTATGTTGTGTTTGAAAACTGGGTTGGGAGGGAAAGATCAGACTTTTTCTTCATAAATACAAGCATAAAGCACCTCATTTACCCTGGTGAGGGAGGGAAGTTGAAAGCACAAGGAGGTTTGTGAGAAACTGGGAAATATATCTTCAGGACTTCAGATCTCACTTGAGCTATTTAATGTAATATTTCTGTGCTTTTTGGAGCTCCCTGGCTCCCTTCCCCATCACTGCTCTTCTGTGTGCATCACCTTTCTGATGGCTGGGGCAGCAGAGAGCAGGGCCCGGGTAGGGCAAAAGGCTGGGATGGCTAACCTAGGAAGGAGGAGGAAGGTGGAAAGGGTGGTAGGAGCTGTGCCAGCTCCCTGGGGTCCCTTTGTGCTACCACTGGCAAACAGCAGCTGCCTGGCACCCTTGCCTTGCCGCTCAGTGATGGTTCTGGGACCCAGGCAATGAAGAGGTTGATTTTGCAGCTGAAGGAAGGAAGAGGGGTTGCAGCATTTCAGGGCAGACAGGTCTCCTCATAATCAGCAAGGTGGGGTCCCCTCCCCGCCACGGAGTGTGGACTAGCTCAGGGTTAGTTTTCCTTGTGAGAACACCAGTCCAGACTCTGCTGTGTGAAACAGTGATTGTAAGGCTGCAGAGACCAATACTGTTATCCCTGTCAAACACTTGGTGGATACTGGTACAGGACAGCAAGCATGACCCAGGCAAAACTATGACAATCTGACCCTGGACGTTCTTTGCAGCACACAGCCAGAGCTCCCAGGGCTGCCATCTCTCCAGCATCTGTTGGGCTCAGGCATTTATCCAACACAGCTGCTTTCCCTGTCTCAGGCAGTGTTGTGGTATGCTTATTGCTTTTCTTGACTGTAAGTAAAGTGCTGCAGAGCACAAAACCACAAATACAGCTGGAAACCCTCTTCATGGCTGTTCCCTCAAGGAGGTGCCCATCCAGCACGGATGCTAGCAGTGGGGGCAGGTGCACACACCCAGTGCAGCCCCTGGGCATGCTTCCTCCCCCAAATGGCCCCCTCCCCTGCCTAACACACCCCTGCTTACTTGCAGCAAAGCAGCAGTCCTTCTCTGCCTTCTCTACACCTATCTTTCTCGCAGAGCACACCCTTACCCCATCCCCAGCAAGCCCTCAGCGCATTCCCTTGCGATTCTGTGCTTTTTGGAGCTTTTGGAGATTCAGTTAAAGACCAAGAATTGTCATAGGCAATGATTTTGTAATTGATTAGACCTGCTGTCGACTTGAGGTGGATCCCAGGTCTGCAAGAAAAGCCCATGGGTTTCCACACAATTTGGCTTTTTGCCTGGGATGATACGGCATTTTGTGTGTTATGTGTATTACTTTCTGAACAGCTCTAGCAACAGCTGTAAAAATCCAGTCCCTATAAACAATAGAGGTGATTTTTTTTCCATTGTCAATGCTGAAAAACAACAAAAGAAAGTTTAATCTTTTCCTCCTAGTTGTACCATTTTAGTCATCAGGTTTTTAGCAAGACTCACTTCTCTTTTCCTTTGCTGCATGCAAATCCAGGGGAACTCCAGATTCTGCACTTTCTTAATTTTGCCTATCCAAGCAGGTTACATTACATGGCTTTTGAAATATTTTACGTCAGATCATGTTAAGCTGAGGAAAGCAGAGCAGGGACTGGGAGTGTTCATGGTCCTCAATTGATTTATTTTGAGGGTTCTTTCACGCTTACAGCAGCTAAAGCATATAACACCTGTCTGTTATTGCCTGTTGTAGCTGCTGGCCCAGCAGAGAGAAGGAAATTCCCACTTTAGCCACAGAATTAATATATATCACAGGAAGGGGCATACAGTCATCTCCAAATTGTCCACACTGCTGTGACTGAGACTCATTAGGAGAAACAGCTATCTCAATGCAGAGAAGGAGGTTAGCCCTGGTCTCAGTTCAACAAAAATAGCTAACCACAGGCTCAACAGTGATCTCATAAATTGCTCTGCTAAGCCAGCAGCCATTACCATGAGCTGCGTTTTATTTAAATATGCCAATAAACAAGTTTTTCATTTTCCAGCTGAAAGGCAACATTGCAACAGAGGCACCAGCCTGGCCTGGGATGTTGTGAAGACCAGCATGTGCTGGCCACAGTTTTCCAACCACTGATTTGCTTCTTCTGTTTCCACCCCAATGACTTTGCTCACTTGGCTGCTTCTTTTAATTGTTTTGTTACTGCTTTTCTGTTTCTCCAAAGGCTTTCTGCACAGTGATCACAACAGGGAGGTGTCCTGCCTGCTCCCTTCCCAGCCCATTAATACCCAGGGACATGGGAACATCCAACTCAGAGGCTTGCCAGCAGAGAAAAGTGGCTCAGCACTCAGAGGTTCACTTGCAATCTTTTTCCTCCCAACTCCTTTGAAAACCTGCTGTTTCTAGGATCATATGCAAAGCTCGTAATTTTAAAACTTGGGAGGATGGATAATGGCAGTAACCTCCCAAATACAAGTGTTTATGGAAGTATCAGGAATGCAACCTGTGGGTTGAATTCATCTTACTGAGTGTCAAGCTGGAACAGTATAAACAAGCATAGGACACTCCTGCCCTCAGATATGAGGGTTGCAGTTAATTTTCTTTTTCTTACAATAACTTCAAAGTTTCAGGTTTTGAAGCCTATAAAGCCCATTTGCATTTCCCTCTAAGACCTGCACAGATCTTCTCTAGCTGCTGTCTGCAGAGCCACTGTATGCACAGTATAAAGGCAAATTGATAATTCCAGCTGGTGGATGGAGCTGCAGAAAACACTGTGCTTTGCTAGGTGACTAAGTGGATCCAGGACAAGTGGAGCCTAAGGACACACTTTGGTGTTCCCTTTCCAAAAGCAGGGCAAGGCAACCTCTTACCTTGGTCCAGGCAGGTAGGTGCACAGGTAGGACATGTGGCCTGTGGTGACCAGGTAATCCAGGCAAATCTTTGGTTGCAGAAAGCCTTTTTAATCTTTTAGTGTCACAACAAATCCCAAAGTGCTGCAGGTCATGCAAACTGCACAGGTGGAAACCCCACATTGTGTGAAAGCAACAAACTTGAGATGCTGGTCCGTACTCAGAGCAGATCTTTACAAAATCTGCAGGTTTCTGCGCAGGGAATAAAAAAGGCCTCTTTGAAGCTGTGAAGCCCTCTTCACCTATCTGTCCACTTATTACAGCCTCCACTTTTTAAGTCAAGGGGGAACAAGCAGACCCAAACACTGAAAAAATGGCACAAGAGGGCCAGAGAGGGCTGATGGCAGCCATCACAGAAAATTAAAATTCTGGTTAAAAATAGCAGCTTTTGTTGCCATCATACCTGATAGCAGCAGAGCATCTCTGGAGTTACACATGCAAAATAGGAATAGCCTTCATGACATAATGAAAAAAAAATATACCACAAAACTGTTTGTTAGTAACATCTATGATGAAATTAATAGGGTCATCTGGAGTTCTTTGTCTATTTTTGGTGTCTCATGGGGCCTGACAGCAGCTGCTATGTTTGATCAAACCATGACTTGATCAATGTAAGTCAGTGTTGCCCCACCAATTCAGTGGAGATAAAGGACTTCAATCAGCAGATGGTCTCAGGCTAGGAGGCTGTGCTTTTGCTATAAACTAAAGGTTTGTCCAGTGGTGTTGGACCAACTCCCAGAAAACAGGTGAGAAAGCCAAACCTGAACCGTAAAGCCCCTTTAATGTTTCAACCTTTGCTCCACCACCCCTCCAGCTGGTAAATTGCATGGAGCACTGCAGCAAAGTGAGGGCAGTGTGGGCCTTATGTGGCATGTTCCAGCATGCAGGTTTCTTTGGAATAAGGAGATCACAGTATCTCAGGGCAATTCTGGTTGGGAGATCCTATATATGCTATACTGTTCCTCCTCTCTGGGATGTCTGAGCATAGACAGTTTTTGGTGTGACCCTTGTGGTATCTTGTTCCCAGAAGCACTGTAACTCAGTGTCACACGAACACTTCTTGTGTAGTCCGCGCTAAAACAGCTGGATTGTGCACAGCTGTTCCTCACTGCAGCAAATTTCCTGCTCTACCAGATGCACTTGCAGTCAAGAGACCCGTTGACAACAGCTCTCAGTCATGCTGACTGAGTGAATTTGTGTTTTCCAGAGCCTTGTCCACCTTCAGACTTCACACAATGAGTTTCATACTGTGCTTATAACAGCAACACAGCAAAGGGGTGGCAGGAACCGGGCCCATGCCAGGGCTGTGCTCCCTGAGCAGCAGCCAGGATGATGAATTTAATTGTTCCTGTTTGCTTACTTTTTACATGCTAGAAATTTAAGGAGCAAATCAATGATCTGGTTGGACTTCCAGCTGTACATGCTCTGACCCGCAGAGTCAGGGCAAATGCTATGGGAAACATGGGAAGTACAATGTGCTTTTGAAAACCCTGCTAAAGAAAAAAGGCCTCTCCAAGGCCTCTCCTGTCTCTCCAGGGCAGTTCATGAAGCTGCAGAGCCTCATGTCTGTCAGAGTCTGCTCTTCCTAGGAAAACTAGGCTTCCTGTTTCCTTGTGTCACCTGTAATCACTGCCCTGTTGCAACTACCTGTGACTGTAGCCACATCCAGCCACATCCACATGCATAAGAGAAACACACCCACTAGAGAAACACTCATCCGTGAGGGCAGGAAGAGCCACAGAGTTCAAGAATTGGACGAGGTCTGCTTTTCCATGCTCTGACTGATCTCGGTGTGTGCTCTGTGACTTATCTCCACATGACTCATCATATGTAAAATAATGTAAATGTAAAATAATCCTAAATTTGGATGAGATAACTAACCTGGTCAGGATGATGTCCAAGTTGTGTAATTCAGAGATGTCACCATCCTGTGTTTTCTGTTTGAAGGAAGGATTATGGCAAGAGTTGCCATGTTCAGCAGTTTCACCTTTCCATTTACAAGCTCCAATTTACAGGATCCGATATAACCAGAATAGGAGTTATGTTACCAGCTGACTGTCAGGCACCCTTTATTCTCACCAGAGGGCTGCTGCTGTGCCAAGGCAACATGATCTCAACATATGTGGGTCAAAATCAGAGGACAGCAACCAAAAATATAGGAATATATAGAAGGAGCCCAAAGCCACAAAATAGCTATGCAATGTCTCATGCCCAAAAATCATAGCAAGGCAATGGGTAAGACCCTCTATACGAAAGATTTTTTTATTTGGGTTGAGAAACAGGAAGTAAATGAAAAAATTAAGAAGGTAGAAACTAATTCTCTGGAAAAAGCATAGAATACACTTATTTCCACAGTTTTTCTCAGTCAATTTTCTCTCAGAAATGGCTACAATTAGCAGCCCCTTGAAATGATGTGGTACACAGACAGTAAACCCCAAGCAGTCCCCTAGCCACCACACTACAAAACACATTTCTTTGCTAACCAAAAGTGTGGTGGAACTTGAATGTGTATGTACCTTTGTACATTTCTGTTTCACAAAACCACTGATTTAATGTGTGCACACTGGCACGAAGTTTAATATTTATGTTCTTGTACTGTAAGTTTTCTTTTCTGACTATCCTGTAGTTCTTGTGGAAATCAGAAATTCAGCACCCTTTGGTTGTGTCTTGGACCATTTCTTTTCAGAAGGAGACCGTTTTCTAATTGTGTTATAGAAACACTTTGACAATCTAAGCAGTTAACTTCTGTCAGTGTCTGATGTAGGTGCTTTCCGTTCTTGATCTATGCTAGAAAGACCTTCACAGCTGGAACAATGATTTAACAAAAAGAAACTTCCAGATAGTGGTGCGGAGGTACATGGAAGTGATTGAGAGTCATAATGAAGCTGGACAAATGTATGTCTTTTTAGGCTGTATCAATAGTAAGTAAAGTTAGGATTGATTCATGCACTAATTCTATCCTTTCCTCTCTGGAAGACAGAATACCATGAAGATCTAGAGAAGTGTCCAAAGGAGGGAAATGAAGACGGTGAAAGGCTTTGGGGGAAGCCTTATGAGGAGCGGTTGAGCTGTTGAGCTGTTTAGCCTGGAGGAGACTGAGGGGAGACCTCATTGCAGCTGCAACTTCTTCATGAGGGGAAGAGGAGGGGCAGGCACTGATCTCTTCTCTGTGGTGACCAGTGACAGAACCCAAGGGAACGGCCTGAAGTTGTGTCAGGGGAAGTTTAGGTTGGATATTAGAAAGAGGTTCTTCACTGAGAGGGTGGTTGGGTACTGAACAGGCTCCCCAGGGAAGTGGTCAAAACACCAAGCCTGACAGAGTTCAAGAAGCGTCGGGCCCATGGTGTGACTCTTGGGGATCATCCTGTGCAGCGCCAGGAGCTGGACTCAATGATTCTTGTGGGTCCCTTCCAACTCAACATCTTCTGTAATTCTGTGATCTTGAGGCAATCTTTTTTGAGTATTTCTTTCTGCTGAAGATCTGAAGTCTGGGTTCTCAGGTTATGTAGCTCACCAAGTATTTACAATTTTTTTCAGTGGACTAGGAAGAAGTCTAGTCCAGATGAAAATACCCTCATCATATATTTTACTTAATTACAGTCAGGAGTTAAGCAAAACAAGATTTTCTTAAAATACAAATGAGGGTTGGAGTTGGGAGTGTTTGTTGCTAATGGCTCTTGGCACTGCAAGAGGCTCACACCAAGGAGTGAACCTGCAAATAAAAGGATGAAAAGTAAAATAATTCTCTTAGCTTCTCATGTGGAGAAGGAGAAGGAATAAGGAGAGTTTTCACATTACTGTCTAACATTGGATGAGTACAATGGCAGAGACCCATTGATGTCTTGAACACATCTTGACGGTGTTGACTGCATTTATCTGAGGGCCTAGGATCCCAGGCATTTTAAATTCTTACTTTTTTTCACTAAGATATAGCATCTTCTTCTCCAAGCATTTCCCACTCAACAACATGTTTCTCCTCTATTAGTCATCACAGCATTCACAGAGTAGCTCAACCATTAGGCAGATAGATTAACAATGGAAAACAGGCTTCACTGATTCGACTTGCTAATTATTGTAAAGCCAGAGAGACAACTGTCCTGCTGCCACCTGGGCTCTGTTACTTAGACCTTTCAGAAATCTAATACAGAATGCAGGGCAAAATTACAAGCTAGTTATGAATCATCCCAGGCTGTTAATTAAGTGATAGCAGGGCTGTCCAAACACAAAGCATGCTGTTTCAGTGGGAAAGATGATGGTTTCAAGGATAGGTACAGCAGAAGTCAGCAGTTGCTGTTCAGCATCTGTCATTGGCACAAGCTGAGACCAAGAGCCCTAGCAAAGGACGAAAGGTTGAAGATCCCAGGGGACACTGGCGGTACATGTTGGTACTCTGGTTTGTTACAACCACACTGAGAATATTCTCAGGGACTTTTCTTCAATCTGCATTTGTTTACCCTTGCCTGTCGCAGAGAGAAGCACGTGCAGGTGACTCACTGTGCAAGCATCACTCTTGTGACTGACCCACAAAAGATCGGTTCCTAAACCATATACCATTATTGTTCTGTGGCTCCTAGGTGTCCAACTGTCCCACATGGGAGAAGAGAAATCCCAGACCATCCCAGCTTCCCTGAAATCACTGGATCTTTATTTCATGTTTTCTGTGGTGTTGGGCAGCTCCCAAAATAAGCAGACACTGAAAGAGCGTAGATTTCCTGTGACTCAAAACTGCTTTGTTTGAAGAGCAAGGGAGTAGTTAAAATGATCAGAAAAAAGCGAGAAGGCACTTGTCTAAGCAAATAAAAGTTTGGGCGTTTCATCCCAGTCAAACAAAAAGGCTTCTGAATGTTTCTAAAAAGGTGTCCCTCCCCCAGAGCTGGTCTTGACAGGGAAGTTGTTTGATTTCTTCTTGCTAAGTACTCCTGAAGGATACTAAGCTAGAGGTGGGTAGTTTTCTGCAGTGTTAGCTAGGCAGATGAGCTCTGGGCATGGAAGTGTCATGTTCATGCAACTGAAGCCAGGCATTAGGGATAGCTGAGCTTTTAATCTTTCCATGTTGCAATATACCTGATCTGATGTCTATGTACAGACACAACACATATACCTGGTTTTGTGGTTGCCAATGGTGCATATCTTTCAGCTCGACTGCAATTGCCAAAGTGCAGAGGTTTGTGTGTACCACAGGAGCTGGAGGATCCAAGCAGCCTGAAACTGCCCTGCAGCGCAAAAAAAGCAAACACATCCGCTCTCTAAAAAGAAAAAACACCACTCTTTTGCATAGGTGCAGATTTACAAGCATGATCTCTGTGAAATGAGGAGGAGAATTTTGCCATGGGACGAAGTTAAATGCTTCCCACTTCATCATTTTTTGTGTGGTGATTTGGAACCACAGCTAGGGACAGAAAGCAAGAATGAGTTGCAATGTCATGAAGCAAACATCATTTCATTTCACACACATCCTTGGGACTTTGAACCTTCCCCCCACCATGGCACTCTTTTGCTCAGAGATTTCTTTCCTGTTCACATCAAGAAATCATTGCACAGCTGAATCTCAGTGTCACCTCTATAAGTCAGTGGTATGGTAAGATCTGGTACTCTGAGAAGGAAAAACAAATCTCTGAGACTGATTAAGCTGATCTTACAGAATAATTTTATTGTGCAAAGGAGAATATCACAAACAGATAAGCAAATATGAAACAAATACAAAACAAATATTAAAAATATTAAACAATATTAAAAAACAAATATTAAAAAAAACAGATGACAATGAAAAAGGATGTGGGGGAAGGGGTTATGACCAGCATTTGGGTGGTGGGATTGCATTAATACAGCGAGCAGAAATCTGTAAATTCTCCTGGAAAAAAAAAAAAAAAGGAAAGAGAGCATAGAAAAAGATGACAGACTATTTTTTACCTACTTAAGAAGAACAATGCGGAAGTTAGTAAAATCTTAGATGTTTAAGAAGAGAGGCTTGGCTGGGGGTAAAACTGGAAAATCTTCAGAAAGTAATCACTTTCTTTGTCCCACAGAGTCCAAACTGGGATTTTGATCCTAACATGGCAGTGAAAGCAGAATGAATGGTAGATATGATTTTGGTGCTCCCCTGCCTGCTTTTAAGATTCAGTGATCCTACCTACGACTCAACCAAAGGCATAACCTATCTTGGCTTCAAAAAAAGATGGTTTTCATGGCTCACTCTGATTGCCCACTGTCATATCTTTTATCATAGTTTCTATATACATTCATGTATGTAACATGGTTCCTAGGGCATGCACAAAGGCACAGAGCCTGCCTCTCTCTGCATAACTGCCTCTCTGCATAACTGCCCGTGTTTTTGAAGTGCAAGCTAACAATGTCTGCTTGTTCTGTCTCCAAATTGCTATTTCAAGAGATGTTCAAGTCCTTCACAAGCCTCTAATGTGTCAAATGTGCATGAAAACAGTCTGCCCCACTGTACTAAGTTGGGAAGGCCAAGCCTCAAGTGCCTGCCAGAGAAGCAAAGACTTTTAGCACATTTATCACAGAGGGACTATTAGTTTTTCTCAGCCTCACCTGAGATGCCTTACAGTGTCTGAGAACACCAAGATCTAAAAATCTACAAGGAAAACAACTGCTTCTGGATGCTCTCCCAGGAAAGAAATTATCTCAGAGGGAAAATAAGTGCAAAGAAGAGGTGGATCTGAAACAGGGAAAGGTAGATAAACTGAAAGAACTGGTCTGAAAATAATTGTCTTGTTATATATATATATATTATTTTTTTTGTGAAAAGGGAGTTATGTCATAGAGTGGAGAAAATTTGCAGTTGTAGCAGGTGCAGAAATCCAAGCCAGATCAGCACTTCAACATACTTGAGCCTCACCTTCACCTGCAGAAACAGCCTTCAGCACTGCAGCACTCAGCTTACCCCAGAGAAAGTGAATAAAAAAATAAATCAAATTAAAATGGGGAAAAAAGGGTAGGAAAACTTGGTGAAGAGCTATTTAAGACAGAACAGAAGCAATCTGGGAGCCTCTTGAAACTTGAGACGCTCTGTTTGTGTTATAGAGCTACATATCTGCTACTTGCTAACAGAACCCGTTTGGTGGCTGGCAAGGTTTGCTTGTGCAAATACTGGGGTAGAGCAAAGGTTGGACATGAGCTGGGAGATGGCATGTGGCAGGTGATGTTATTAAACAAGGAGCAAGTAAGAGAAACAGGTTGCTCTGCTGTATTCATCCAACACCATAACACCTTGGTACTCAGCAGGAGTTTTACAGCCTGAAAATGTGTGAAGCTTACGTTGGAAGGGTCAAAATCTCACAGTGGCCATCCCAGAAGGAAACTGTGACTTCAGGAAAAGTGTTTAGATTTCTTTTTAAAGTTTCTATTGAAATAGTGGGAGAAAACAAGTTTCCTTGTTTTATTCATGTTTGCAAGTGGGGAAAATTGCTTCTGCAAACACCTGAAAAGTCAGATTAAGTATAACAGATTTTTGAGAACAGTGTTCAAGTTCAGGCTTCTTGCACAGAGCCCTATGTGAACCAAGGCTGTCAATGAACTATACGGGCATCTCCACATCAGTAGGAAACAGCTTCCCGTTTCCAGGTGGCAGCTGACGACAGAGAGGAACTATGAATCAGTTCTCCAAAGAAACAGAAAATATTTTTCCGGTGTTACCATTCTTTACAGAAATGTTTCTGAATCTGTTTCAATCATGTCAACTCATGTTGCCATTCTTCTGTAGTCAAGCCAAGAAATCATATGTCTGATCTTCCTGTGCAAAGTATCAACATAGTCCAAAAAGAATCCACAACCAACAACAGCAAGGTCCAGTAAACACACAGTTTTTGTTTGGTGCTCTGAAATCACTGAAATATTTGAAAAACATTAAAACACTCAGTTGCATATCAAAAATATCTTAAGGAGCATCATTCCAGGACCTCCACTTTTACCCTGGTTGCATTGGGAAGATGTAAGTACTCAGGCTTGGATCAGGATAAGAGTTCTATTATATCTATTTTTTTTTATCACAAACCCAGGAGGACAATGAATTATAGCCATGGCCAGTGGTCTCATTTTCTTTCAGCATAACCAAACACATTCAGAGACTGCTAGCAAGTTACTATAAGGGATGCCAGGTTTGGCATTCAGAAGTGGAACTGTCACTAATTCAGAAGTGGAAGTGTCACTTCCCACGTAAGGAATGCACTCAAGCATCATGCTTCTTCTCAAAGTCATCACCTGAATATGAAGATCTCCTTAAGCAGTAGAGGCTTTTTTTAAGACTTACTAGGAATCTGTGCTGAAGGGCATCTTAAAATGGAGTCTTGTCCCCGTTGGTATCAATCAGTCTCGTCACAGCAACTTTAAGAAGAGACAACTCAGTTTCTGTTAAATGGGCTATTGCATACAGTGTGAGGCACCCCTTCTACCCAAACTTACCAGTTCTTGAATTACAGGCAGTGGAGAACTTGAGCTAAACTGGCACTGTGTAATCTGCTTGGCTTAACTTTCTGTACATAGCTATGTAGGTTGCACTTTTAAAAAACAATAACAAAATATAAAGCCCGAGAGTGTGGCTTTGCAGGTGAGGAAGCAAAATGACCTTTTTTTTCCATGTTCTAGATTGGTTTGGATAATGGTGACTGCAAACTGAAATTTAAGAATTATTGTTGCATGCTCCAACTAGTCACAGTTTTTTCTGTCTTGTTTCAAGTGACTCAATAATTGTTTACCTTTTGGTCCCTCCATTTTTACAAATTTTCAAGGTCATATAACAACACGACATAACCACAACATGACAGTATGACAGCATAAGGGCAAGCTTCTTATTTTCTATTTCCTGTAGAGCTTCAAGAAATTCTTCTGTAATCTGTAAAGCAAAATAAAGCCCCTTTTGGAACCTCTGACACAAACCATGTGATCAGTCCTGCAATAATCTTATCAGGCTGCCATTGTACTTTACACAAGCTCCAGAAAAAGGACAGCTGGCATTTATTTTTAAACCTAGAAATGATCATGAGAGATGGAAGTACTTGGGGAGGAATTAGTCATGTTTCACAATGATAATCTTTGTTAATGAAGTTCCAAGCAGACTGCTATCCAGAAGTGGCAAATAACGAGGTGCAGAAATGTTTATAAGTCCTTAGAGAATTCATTAATGAAGTTCCTCTAGTAAAAGATTGGAAAGAGTCTGCAGGATTTGAAAAGCAATATTTATACAGGGAAAATGTTAAAATGTGAGGCTGGCTGTACACATGCAGGCAGGAGCCCAACTCGTTAGCGGATTGCTTCCTAGCCTTGTAAAAGTCTTCCGATCAGGTGCCCTCCTTTTCTGTCTGTTGAGGGAGCAGAAAGAAGAAAGTCAAACTTGTGTTCAAAGTTAACTGTGATTTGGAAATCTCTGTAATTTCCTCAGTAGCAATATTGCAATTGCATACCCACAGTGTGAAGTTTGTCCATGCGAGCTGCCTCCTCCCACCCTTGTTGGTCAGTGATCCAGAAATCAAGCCCTCTGTGACACCTCAGCAGCTAGTTATGGAAAAGGACCATCAACAACTGGATCATCACCTGCACATGTGCGAGTAGTCATTTCTGAATAGCAGATGGGTGCTTGCCTTACATAGACATCAGGGAGACGAAGTGGATGTTCACACATGGAAGGTTAAAGCTATAAAAAGGTATTTGATAGGAAGACCTTCCTAGGGGGATCATGGCATGTGAGAGACAGCATATTGCAGAAGCAAGACAACCAAGGCCTTGGACACACAGCTACTGACTCCTAAACCTGACACAACAATGAAGAATCATGAAGATAGAGATCCCTGGGTGTTGCCTCTGTTTGTGACTTTGAGGAAACCTCAAAAGCAAGGGAATGTGTGAACTTTCTTATTTCTTACTACTCAAAAATTGGAGTTACTGAGCCTCATTTTGCTGACACAGACATACAGCACTAACAAATGCCGTGTGCTGTCTTCCTTCCCCAGGAACAAACCCTTTCTGAAGTCTAAAGAAGTTTTGTCCAAGGGCTGGCTGTAAAACTAAACCCCATCTTCCAGTAATTCCAAAGTGCCATAGTCAGTTCCCAAATCCGCTCTAGCAGAAACACAGAGATTTAAGGAGCCAGGCACAACTCTGCTGTATTGGATCCTGGGTTGTATCTCTGCACATGTTGGATCCTGGGCTGCAGTGGCAGGGGAGGGAATGAAGAACTGGATGCTCTGCAGCTCCTGGCCACGGAAACGCCTTGCAAACAACATTTGTCTCTCCTCTCCCGTCATTGTAAAGGATCTGCCATCACACGAATGCAGATGGGACAACCAAAGATTTGAGCTTTTTCCTTCCTGTTCTCTGTGAAGCTCTCCCATTTTCTGGGCAGGAATGATTACTGTATACCTGTGACTACTTGGTCTTGCTGCACAGTTACGGGGCCAGCAGTGATGCACCCTGCTATGCCCAGGCTGCCAGATCTCCCAGCTCACAGGGCTGCTTGCTCTCAGTCAGGGAGGCGTGATGTGTCCTTGCTCACAGCAAGGAACAACATTGCTTCAACATATGGGCACTTGATTCCTCTGAAGGTAGGGTACTAAACAGGAGTGTAGATAGGTACTTCTAGCCAAGGTTGCATATTGCTATCCAGACTTTGAGCTTTTTCCCTTGAATATCTTCAAGTTTTATGGTTGCATGAGGGTGTACAAGCAGGAATAGAGCCAGAGGATCAGAGGCAGTGCCTTCTCCACTAAGCCTAAAGGAACATTGTCAAGAAGACAGAACCATACACTTTTCAAAAGTGTACAGTGAAAATGACTGTAAAAAGTTGCAGTAAGGCAAATTCTGGCTAGACACAAATGGTGAGGATGGTGAAGCAGTGAAGCACAGTGCCAAAAGAGGAAGTGGAATTTCCCTTGGGAGCTCTAATAAAGCCTGAATAAAGCCCTGATCAACCTGACCTGGTGCTGAAGGCAACACAGCCTCGTGCAGGAAGCTGGATGTGAGGTTTCTAGTAATCCCTTTCTGCCCATACTTCTCTATATGTCTGCCTTTTTGCCCTCCTGAAATTCTGAGTAGCTGCTATAATTCTTCTCATGAGATCTCTCAGACTGGAAGGCAGGCTTGCTAAGAATGTTGTTTTTAAGCTAGAAACACCACCTTCCAGGAGATTGGCTTGTTTAGGAGAATGAAGAAAATTTTCAGAATTTCACAGAGGTCTTGTGGCCATTTCTGCAGCATGTACAAATTCAATACGGCTCAGCTGCCTTTAGTTTATATGCATGAAGAGGTCTGGTCCCCTGAGTTTTTTTGACAAGGTTGCTTGCCTAGGTTCTGTTCAAAACACACAAGGTTTCAGATGTCTACTACCACAGTTGTCAACAGGCAATTGGTCATGAAAGACACATTTANTTAATTTTATATACTTAAAAAAAAAAAAAAAAAGGGAAATCACTCATTGCAAATATTGGTTAACTGCAGATGACCCCAAATGGAAACAGACCGGTCAATATGCACCAGGGTAGGGCTGCCCTATGGAGAGGTTGGGACAGAACGAGAAAGGGGCCAACTTGCACCTGAGCAGAGGGCAGACCTGCCTCAGGCAGGCAGAGTAGACAAGTGATGCCACTGGGACCAGAAGCAATTCTGTGCTCCAGCACACAGTTAGCTGAGCCAAGCCAGAGGCTGAAGGTGAGCAAAAGCTTTTTTCCCCGGCATGGGCAGCACAGGGAGGTGAAACCAAGGGAGATATTCAAAGCTTTACTGGATAAAGCCCTGAGCAACCACATCTGATCTCATGTGTGACTCTGCTTGGAGCAGGAGGTAGGTCTTACAGACCTCTCAAGGTCTCTTCCCCTCCTGTTTTATTTTGTTTTGTTTCCTTGCAAGTCTCTAGAGAGGATCATTGCAGAGGATATGTAAGCCTTATCTTCATGCTGGGATGGATGTTTATTTTTCAAAGACCTTGTCCTTCCTATGCTTTGCCAGATGCTCACAAAGAACAATAAATTGAGGAGAGAAAAAAAAAAAGCACCTCCAAATTTTGGTGTCCTTTCCCATTCCAGAAAAATCAGCTGGGAACTAGCTGAGTTAGTCAACATTATGCAACATAATACTAGGAAAGGAAGGTTGTACAGCATGTCTGCTAACTATCCCCATTAGCCAGTTCAATGAAATAGGAAACCAGGATGTTTTTCAGCTATTTACAGAGTTGAAAGCTCATAGACATTATTAGTGCTCCACAAGGTAAATTAAATACTTGTCATATTTTATGCTAATGTTTGGTCTGCTCACAGCTATCAGGTGATAATTTGTTAGCCTTTTAATATAAACATTACTGAAAAGCCATCACAAGGAGCATTGCAACTGACTCAGTGATTATTTGTGCTTTAAATTTCCATTATTTCTGCAGAGGGGGAATATTTTATTTTACTCTGACTACTCATTGGATACCTTAAATTTGCCTGATTTCTGTATTAATCCCAATTCTTACACGAGTGGATGTAGATTTTTGTTTCTAAATCAAATATAGGGAAAGCAGTTCTGAGGGTTGGAACAGACTGATTTTTGTTGGGGGTTTTGATTCTCTGCATCAGACAACACATGCGTTTGGCCACTAACGCTCTGGTTTGAGGTGAAAATTTTTATGTGACTTTTAACAGCATAGCATAAAGAGTTACTTTCTGGTTAGAAGCTGCAAGCTGACCTGAGCATGAGTCACTTTCTCTTCTTTTCAGAGCACTTCTGTCTTTATCTTCACAAGACATGTGATTGAATCACTTGACTGTTGATTCAGGAAAGGCAGGAAAGGCTGCCCAAAATGCAGTGTGATGAATTGTAGGGATGTCTTTCTTGGGAGCAAACTTGCTGATCCATCTACGCTGGATGTTTTTTGGGAATCTGTTAGCAAAAGCAGGCTACTTTTGGAGCAGGGGCTGCTGCCTTCTACATGACAAGTGGATTTTATAGTTCATAAATTTGTAAACACTGCTGTGCCCAGCTTGAGCCTGAGCTCAAGCTACAGTGCATGAGCCAGAGCTGCCTGGGATTCGGCTGGGTTTTGACTGGGGCTGCTTTGCAGACTGACATTCAACAAACTTTGCCCAATGTTTTCTAAATTAACCACCACAGAGAGTGTAAATCAAGTAATTAATTTGTTTCATGCTGATTATTGTTAAATTATTTAGGAAAGAGTTGGATATGAAATACAAAAAAAAATTATTCTTGTGCTATTATTTGTATTCCTGAAGTTATGAGATTGATTTGCTTTTATGTTAATATCTCTTTGTTGATGTTTTTCAATTTTACATGATAAGACATTCTTGAGCTGAACCACCAGCAAGCATTCCGCGTCTGCACGGGGTTTTTCCTGGAGTCCTCTTCACTTTCATTTCATTTCTGCAGTTTCTGTCAAAAGAAAACATCTGAGCAACCTAGGTTCTGAAAGAAACAAGTCCACCTTGACATCCTTACAGGAAGTAAAAACATCCATGATCTAGTGACTACGGATTTAGAATCACAGAAAAATTTTACCTCAATCTATTAAAACTCTAGGGGAAAAAAGGAGTGAAATTCAAAGCTGGTTGATTGGTTGGTTTGTTTGTTGTAAACATTTATTTCTAGGCTTAGGTGTCATACGCCTTCATTTGGAAAATCTTTTATATAACTCAAGGCCTAGATACAGATTTTAAGAAGTGGAAGTGATATTTGCTGCAGGTTTCATGTCTCTCTCTACTTAGTAATCAAAAGTAATAAAATTGTCAAAACCCACTATCTAATGTATGAGAGAAATTATTTGGCATAATTGTTCTAAGAAAACTAATTGATTTTATGGTGTAATTTTTGTTTCTATGAATTCTGTGTCTTCTTGTTCACAGAATAACAGAGGCAGTGTTTGGTACTTTGTAATGAAGCATTTTAATAACTAATATTCAGTCAGAAGCAATGCAAAATAATGTTTTCTATCACAATTCCAGGAAGTAGTCAAGTTTGTGCTTAGGCTACCTTATGGCTAAGCCTTTTTCACTTTTAGAAGGAATATGTTCAACAAAAAATATAGGCAAATTACAAGGCTGATCTTCCAAGAAACGGTAATCCACTGTTGCTATTTGCCTGGTGAATACAGTAAAATTATTTCTCTTTTAAAATCTTTAGTAAGTATCCCTTATAAATCTATCTGTGAAGAGTAGTAGCCATAGCATCAGACCAGCAGACCAGCAGATAACTGATGTTCCACCTATAGACTTTCTACCATTCTGCTAAAATTAGTCCATCATGAGGTTGATATACTTCTGGAATACTTATTCTTACTCATGAAAAATATTCTAAGGGAGTTTTTAACTTCAATGTCTTTGGAATCTTCACAGGAACACAGAACACATGACTAGTGAAATCACACTTAGCACAGGTTTGGACTTGATAAAGCATCTCATGTTGGATGAGCAAATCTAAGAGATGATTTCCAGAGGATCAAAGTTCCTTTAGATATTCTTCTCATTTCTTGTTAGTAAAGGCAGCAGTTACGGCATCTGTTAAATAGAAGCATTCTTCCAGGTATTACTATGAACAACTTGTGCAATAAACTTAATTTTTTTTTCAAGTGGGCATATCAATTTTATTGACAACATTACACCGTTTAACCATAGCATTACAGAGGAAGGTAACCCAGACTGTGAAGTGGCTTTATCAAGTAAACAGTTTTCCAAACCTTGTCCCTTTCAATAGTTTTCAATAAAGATTTAGCTTTTTGAATGCCTTTCTTTGGTTTTTCAGCTACCAGACTCCTTAGAGATGAGTAATTACCATAGAAAGATATTGATAATTTTCAGATTACTGCTGATTGAAATACTCCAGACCTGAATAAACAACACAATCCAGAAGCAGAAGCTGAGGTCCAGTAAGGACCTCAAAAGTAATTTACCCTGGAACTCAGACTGCAGTTCTTGCCAGTTCTTGCCACTGTTTTCTTGAAGTCTTTTTTAAGGATACAATTTGTTCTTTTTTACTATACCAGAACTTTGAAGTCAGTGAAGAATGACTTTCCTTTGGTGTTCAGTAACTGTGTGTGAGCTGCACAGACTTCTTTGGCAGAACTTTCACCAGAACTAATTTTGAGGTAAACAGCCCCTTCACTATAGGATAACCCTAGCAATGACATCTGCAGAAACACTTTTTATGAGCAAAAGGTTCAGTCTATTTTTCAAACTTATATGGAAACAACTACTGCTGTAATGACGAGTACTGCTGTAATGAAAACTGCTTCCTTCAGCTCTTTTTGGAAGTGACTGCAGAGGTTTGATCAGGACTGCACCATGAAACTGGAAATGCTTGAAGTTTCAAAGGGGCATTACATGTGGTTACTGCAACAGTATTTTATACACAGAACACTGATGGCACCATTTTACATTTCATTTTGTAATAAGCAGCTATCCTGTTATTTTCAGTAGCAATTAAATTTGGGATTCACACTGTTGGTATATTCCTGCAGTTTATTGCTTATTAGAGGCTTTTCTATGACCTTTCTGCTTTTTTTTCATCTAAGTTCTGCTTCAGTGTCTCCTTTTCCCTAGGCATTTTCAAGACTTTTGGGATAACAAGCTCTCAGTTCTGTAGTTTAATGAGAGTGACAAGAACCAGGTTAGATTTTTATATGGTTTGATTGCAATCTGTAGAAAAACTGGTTTCTCCAAACTCCATGAAAGACCATATTTGGTCCAGTGATTTACCAGTTCATCTTGGTTTCAGTAGCATTTTTTTCCTCATTTTGAATTAAAAATTAATCTAATTTACTGTTATCTTCTCTCATTTTTTAAAAACAGCTTAAGAAAATTTTTAGTCAGCCATGGTATTTGCACATGTTGTCACTATAAAACTAGAGAAGGTGAAGCCCATATACTACTGATTAGGCAGAAATGCAGTGCGTGCTTTACAAACCAAATTAAAACGTGAAAATGATACTGCTGGGTTTTCACATGTGACCACATTATTATGGTATCCATGGATCAACTCAACATACAGACATGACTGCACATTAAATAATTTAAAATTGCAGTGAGTGCTCAGCTACCTGATTATCTAATTATATTTAATGTGCATACAATCCCTTAAATATTTCATTTCACCACTGTAAAAACTCATGTTAACAACATTCAACATTCATGTTAACAACATTCAACATTCAACATTCTAGCATGGGTGAAGATTTGCAAGTGTGGGTGAGGTAAAAATAGTGGTTTTATTTTGGTAGATTAACATAACTAGTGCCACGCTGAAGACTGATGCCACTGTATAAACATGCCCTTGGTAGCAAGGATGGTTTGTTTTAGGCTGGTTTCATTTGTCTGTATGTTAAAGATTTCATTGAGGAACACAACATTCTGCTGGACACCAATCTATCTTTAATATTGCTCAAAAGTACTTATTTGATTGGACAACATTGAGTGTACATGTTCAGCATCTTTTTCCAAACTAATGCAAAATACAGTTAACAAATCTGTAAGACTTTCCAAGTTGACCATATTTTTACTCCTTCAACAAATTTAGGAACACTGATGTTGACAAAACCTTTGGACTGTAATAAATTTTCTGTAGACATTACCTTAGCCTCTTGTTCAACACCATAATTCCTTGAAAAACACTTTAAAGCTCAAGGATGTTTTGTCTGTTTTCTGTCATTTCCTGAACTTTTTCTGCACTGAAATTCTCTGGAAGGGTGCACTCTCACATATCTTGCTCCAGTTTGTTCCTGAATTATGCCTTGTATGCTCTTTACAAAACAGGTATCAACTAAGGAATTTATTGTAAACCAGTTAGCTAACTTGTGGAATAATAATCCACAAATACCCCACAGGCCACACAGCAACAAGGACAGCTTTCTTAATTAAAATTTAATTTTTAATTCAGCCATGTGCCTTGGCAACAGAGTTCCTCACACAGAACACTGATCCTCGTCCAACTGGCCGTACAAGATAATGTGACCCTCTCTGGATCATCAGGGCTTTTTGACCCTGGGTCTGTTGAAATGTCTTTCTCATCTCTTAATTCTGATTTCTGATGACATTTCAGTTGTCACAGAATCATGGAATGGTTTGCGTTGCGAGAAATCTTTAAAGGTATCTGGTTCAACCCCCCCTTGCAATTACCAGAGACATCTTCAACTAGATCAGGTTGCTCAGAGCCTGGTACAACCTCACTGTGAATGTTTCCAGGGATAAGTCATCGACCACCTGGCTGAGCAACCTGTGCTGGTGTTTAACCACCCTCAATGTAAAAAAAATTCTTCCCTTTGTTTATACTCTGCCCTGCTCTAAAATCTGATATTAACTCAGGAAACTTTGAACTTCCCTGTTTCTCGGGACAGAGGAGCAGAGCCAGGTTTTGAATCCTCAGGAATTTTGAATTCCTCAACAGGGAACGAACAAACCAGCTGAGCAATTGTTGCACTTCCCACATCACTAGATTTTACCAGCACATTTGCCTTTGTGTCCAGTTCACTGCCAGGTGTACCCCTTGCTCCTTGTCCCAGGGATGCTGTGCTAAAAGCTCCAGATCCTGTGGCTCTTCCTGTATGAAAATACTGGGGAGCATCCCTCTGGCAGAAGGAAAGCTGCATCCTCTTCCCCAACCTGGCACTACAAGGAATTAAATTGATTTCCATATTGGGTGACTGGCTCGCAGAAGAGAACAAAGAAAAAGAAAAAGGTGGTGTTTTCCCTCAGGCCTCTTAGTTGAAAAAGCACCTTGCTGAGTTTTCCCTGATCAAATTTTCCTCCTCTCCCATGGTCAGGTACTGTGCCAGTGCCTTGCTCTTGGTGCATGAGCAGCTGCCAGTGCCCTCTGCCACTCATCCCATCACGGCAGCTCCAAGTCATGCAAAGGGCTCCTGTGCTCGGCCCAGATCAGGGTGGGAGGCAGCGTTGCAGAGCGCTGAGCTCAGGCAGTAGCTGTAGGGAGGGGCTGCCATTGCAAGTCTGGGTACTTGCCCTGCGACTCCAGCATCCAGCACGGTGCT
>VYXB01004045.1:0-17645 GCA_013397135.1 Pachyramphus minor | reverse complement strand
AAAAAAAAAAGCCCACAAAATCCAAGAAATTTCCAAATCGTTTTTAAGTGGAGAACAAAAGTATACACAAATATCATAACATATTTAAAGGAGTTCTTCAACATGCCTTTCTCCCACCTATAAAATCTGGTGTGCTGAAAACTTTAAGGTGTAAGGCGGGTGTTGAGAAATACTGAGCAACTACAACTCAGTCTGGAGTGGAAGCTGCAAGCTGTATCAAATAATGTGAATATTCAAATTTAGCACATTTTGAAAACGAAAGCAAGCTTGAAATTTTCACGAATGATGTATCTGGGCTTCTACTTCATGAAAGAGACATGGAGACATCATAGCTGCACTACAAGAGCTCATGGATGGACTGAAATGTGGAAACTCCCTGCTTCCTCCTTTTCCCCCATGTGGAGTAACTTCCATCCTTCCACCCAGTCAGCAATGCTTTCGGATTTTCAGCCAACACCTGGCTGCTTTTGTATAACAAAAGCAAACCTCTCCTACTAACCACTACCGAAGGTAAATAAATACTTGACTTCTATTGTGCCTTCTGCAGCTATGGTAATTACACAGAAAGCTGCCTAATTACATAATTGCTTCCTTGTGTTTGCTTTTGCAGAACTGAGAAAAAGTACCCTTCTCTTATTTCAACAGTACATGTAAATGTGGCACTTCTGATACAGTTTTATCAGAGCTATCTGTGGTCTTTATTTGCTGGGTCAACCTGAATTTCAATTGCATGCTCTTCAGAAAGAGAGCTGTGGTGGCAGGAAGAAATCATTGCCACATCTTTTACTGCCAAGATGTTAGAAAAGAAGCTCTGAAAATGCACTCCATGAGTTCAGATTTGTGAGTATAAAACACTGCAGACAACAGGTTAAAATCATAATCCTGCTAAACTCTAAGCTGAAGTTGGGGATGTGAAATAAGTGTGTAAGTGGTTAAGAACAGATTCTTCCAGTGCCATAAGCAATCCTTCTGGATCCTATTCAGATCAGAAGAACCTGTAGTTTGGTCACTACTTGGCTTGGTCTTAAAATATTAAACCAGTAAAACTTTCATAATTGTTACCCACACTAAACTTCAGCATTAGCAGATTCTTCTTAGAAACTTTTCCATTTTAAGCTTAATCATTTTGCAAACATATTTTCATTTTTATTAAGGGAAAAAATAAAGGGGGGCAGAAGACAGAATTAACTTTGTGAGGCAGACCAGAATACTATTTGTAGCAGTAGTATAAATATGTGCTTCTTCTTACAGAGCTAAGGAAATAAGTTCCAAATCATTGTCACAGTTCAGGTCTGTTAAAGATTCAAATGGAACAATGCAGAGGTGTAACCAAGCCGACTAAGTCAATTCTTGCCTACAAAATATGACATTTCCTAGAAAGAGCTTTAGGCATCATCAGGTCTTACCATTAAAATTTTAAATGACCCCACTACAATAGCAGGCAAGCAAATCCTTTCAAGAATTCAATGGGACTAAACCAGGCTAGGAGAACAGCCCACTGAACCAGGAAATAGGTAACAGTTCTTTAAGCTAAACAGTGGACTCTACAGCAAACTAGAATGTCTTCTACCCAACAGCATACATAGCTATCTTATACATACAACAGCTATCCCCTAGAATAATTTAACACACTGAAGTTGATCGACTTAGTTTAGTCCACTAACAAAGCTTGGAGCACATTAACCAAATCATTGTTGGTAGTCAAACCACACTAACAAACGCACATTAGCAACAAGCGCCGCTGATACCTACTAATTCCTTTCAGGAAACTGCATTCAATTAAAAATTAAGACTGTAGGACTCAAATTATTCTTGTGGTGCAATTTCTTTCTTTCCTCTCAACAGCACAGATGTTAATATCTTCGTTTGCTGCCTTTGTGATTATGCGCTTCACTTTCACTAATGCACTTCAAGCAAAAGTAAAGCTGCTCTGCGGGGTTTACCATGTATTTTTATTTTGTCCAAAATCACCGGAACACCAAGAACTGTCTTTGGAGTTTTTCTTTATGGAACAGTTACAGGCTCTTTTTTTCTAAAACACAGCAGACCTTTCCCTGCCACCCATCCCCACTTCTCCCTCTTGCCTCACAGAACCATCAGCTGTAAACAGATCGCTTTCATAGTACTAATACTAAACATATAACCAGCATCTAAAAATAAGGCGTGACCCTGGAATGATTCCAAATGAATCTGCTGTCATCTATCCATCTCATTTTTTTAGCAGAGGGGATACATGAACTAACATACCTTCATCATGTAGTAGAAAGGGAACCAGGACAGAAAGATATCAGAGAAGAATTCAGCTATACTGAAAACGCCATACACAACCCAGTAAGTCAGCCACTGTGTGTCATCATCTTTGTTGGGACTTTCAATGGCCTTGATTCTGCAAGGAAAAAAGCAACAAACAAGTAAGCAGAACAGTAGCATCTATAATGGTGAAGTTTTTATGACTCAGATTTGTTGTTATATGCGAATCCTCATAATTTAATTACTCTCAGAAAACTAGTTAGTATCTATCATACAACGTGCCCAGATCTTCAAGCAGACAAGCTTCTCCCTATGTCACACTCCAAAAAGAAAAGATACTCAAGCTGTGTCAGTATGATCACAACACCTGCCTGGCCTTGCCTGTAACTAATAGTGATCACCCTCCTTCTCCGACAGTCAGAAAGGAATGATGAATAGGGTTGTTGCCTTCAATGAAAAATCCTACAAATTATCAAAATGGGGTAACCTTGGCTACAGAAGAGCTCTGCACAGAATGCACCCTTTGGTGCTGCACGACTTGGGGTTCCCAGCATCTACAGGGATACAAGACTGTCTTCACTATTCTCTGCCTTTTTTACAGAGTTAGCTCTAATAAATAGCATTTTAAACTTTACTCATATGTACATACATTAGATTCCTCTTTGAAAAGGTAAACTTATCCATAAGATTTGCTCTAAGTCGGTCCACACAAGGACAGGAGATCAAGGACTACTTATCTGCATCACCAATTGTTTTGATCTAAAAATAAATTCCTACAGGACTTGCAAACTTTGATGTGGACTATGGACGTGGAAGCAACCTCCAGTAAAGTATTGGGCTTCCTGCATAATGATTTAATTTGGGCTTTTGTTCTCCAACTGCTAGGAGAATGCAGTTCAAGTGTATACACTTCTGAAAATTGGCAGCTGAAAGATGCACTTGTGCTCCTTTAGTAAAAGTAGAGACTCTGGACTCACTAAGTTCCAGATTAGCACTGTAAGAAGTTTTAAAAGGAAATGCTAGCAAATCTAAGCCTGATAATGTGAAGCTTCAGAGTATTAAAAAGCATTTGTCCTCTCCAGTCATGCCATAGGATTAAAATCTGTAGACTCATTTTAATGAATTTAGTTTCAATTCTTCTATCACTTTAATACCAGATATTTTGCTGCTGAAGCAGCTCCTATGGGATATATCAGAGGTGCAAAGTTTTCTGCTAGTTACCTAAAAAAGGTTGAGAGTCGGGGAGGTTTACAAAACAGAGATCAGAGTGTTGGCTGTAAATCCATTTCCTGGTTTGTGAATTAAGAAACCCGGTGGATCCCATCACTTCCTGGTTCTCGAAATAACGGGGGAGGGAGGGGCAGTTGGGGAAATCATTCATGTGACATGCCTTATGTTATGGCAAAAGCACTGGCAGAATCACCAGGTGCAGAGGGAACTGGTACAGCTACTGGCTTGAGTTACTTTGGAATGCAACACCAGGATCTGACTTAACTTATACATTATTTCTGCTCGGGTTTGTGGGTGGTCAGCAGTGCTCTGCAACAGGAAAAGTAGCAATCCCTGCCATACCCCATCGTGCACAATAAGATGATCTTGCTGAGGTACAGCACCAGCATGACTGGAAGAACAGGTTTTCCTATTAGAAACACTCAGCGTTAGGCAACAGAAGTCCAAAGCATTCTGCTCAAAGACAGTGCGAACTTTAGCTGCTCCTGCTCCCACTATAAACCACATCTTCTCTAGGCCCACTCACCTCTGAAGTATTCTAATAACACTAGGTGAGGGAGCTGTACAAAAAAAAAACAACAAAAAGCCAAAAAAACCCCCACCCTGAAACAGCACAGGAATAAAGGAAGAGGGCTATTGATCTATTTCCAAGGTATGAAACCGTACTTCTGGAGGGAAAGGAAAAGTACAAGGACTAGTAGGGATGTTAAGAGTGGTGGATAAATGGAGCAGTGACAGCAACCAATTGCAAAGTTTCTCAGTATTAAGGAAAACGTGCTGTAGAGATTCACCATGTGAGTTTCTTTAGTTCTGCTGACAATTTCTTCATTAGAGGCATACAGGATAAGGCTTATTTTACCACAATAAGCACGCTAGCTTTGTGTTAGTGAGAAAATGCTTTGCAGTGACACTGCCAACAGTCTTGCTCTTTTCTAGTCATCATCTAAAACCATACATGGATTTAAGGGAGCATCGTTTGATTTTTTTAACATTATTGCAGTTATCTCAGTATCAATGAAAATCAGTTTTCATAAAAAGAAAAAAAGCTCAGAATCTTCAATTTTGTGGCAAAGGGCAGATGGCATATCACTGTGTTAATGGCCCATGCTGGTTTATCTTCTCTCCTGTAGAAACAAATGGCCCTTTAGAGTTCCTAAATGCATGCCAAGGGCGTGCCCCTGTGAATGTTCGCCATCTGCTGTTGTAGTTTCCTTAAGGGGATACATGAACAGCATGCTTTTATTGTGAGAGAGTCACAAGCAGCAGTACTACAAGTAGGCAAAATCCCATGTGATTTAGCCAGCTGATGCAGCTCTGAATCTTGTAGTTGTTTTCTTGCACACTGTAGGCAACTGCACATTTCCCCTCCTTGCAAAATGGTCTGATCCAGATAGCTACCAGGTCAGGTGCAGACCCCTACCACACCCACCAGGTAGCGGTCACATCAGCTCAAACTGCACCTGGTAGCTATGTCTCCAGTCCCAATCAGGAGGGAGGAAGGAAAAGTAGATACAGCAGAATGTCAGTGAATAAAAGTTTTAGCTGAAGTCAAGGAATGGCAAGTATTTTATAAACATTCTGCTTCTGAATGGAAAAAATGTCCCTCAGATGAGACTGTCAGTGGAAATCCAGTGCAACATGTCCCTGTTAACTTCTGCCCTTTTATTTATCTCCATCCCTTGCTGCTTGCACACTATTTTAATAGTAAGTCACAGAAAATAGTACTTGCCCAAGATCAAGCACAGGTATCTTATGCTGATATGTTATGTAGAATATCTGAATATATGATATCTGAACAGATAGGGTGTTTTATCCATTTATAGCTACACTCTTTTCAACATGAGAATCACACCGTAATTAAACTTAGGTTTTTAAGTTATTCTACAGGTATTATACCGGTGTAATGCTCTGCACAATTAACCTTAGGAGAGACATCATATATATTACTTGAAGCGAAGAACATTTTCTTCTTCTCCATTTGAAGTCATGAATCAATCAACCTGATATTCAAAATGCAATCTCCATCAATAAGTGAAAAGATACAAACCAGCAGGCACTGACACTATATCCAGCTTTAGGATCCTCTTCTTTTAAGTTATTTCTACATTGCAAGAGCAATTAAGTCAATCTCATTAGCAAATAACATTGTGACTTCCTAACAAATGAAGAGCCATCCAAAGCCTATATAGCTTCAAATTTAAAAAGAAAAGTGATACTGCCATTTTTAAAAAGTTTTGTCTAATGCTGATTTGACTAAATTCGATGTTACTTATGTGCAGTAATTACATATCGCAAAGAATTTTTTTATAGTGCTTACATACTAACTGTAGAGGACTAAAAGCCTCAAACAACTGTTTTACAGTACTTCTGCACACTGGAGGTAAGAGCAGTCACTAGGAACAGCTTCCAGTATACTGGGTGGTAAATATCACAGCTCAGTTATTTTAAAAAGAAGATGCCTGTCCAACAGTGAAAAGGGCCTGCCATGGGCCAGCACTGCAACTTGTGCAGACAGATGGAGAGACAAGAAAAGCTTACTTTTCAGCCAGATCTGTTCCCTGATAACCCCTCTAGCTGGTGGTGCCAATGGAGAAGAAAGAGCAGGGACTGTCATGTTCTAAAGTAGCCCAGGGCTTCTAGCCACTATGTAGCTATAGTATAAAGAGCATGGGCTCAGTTCTGACCTTGTGCATCCTAGAATCAGTCAAACTCAGGGCTAGATCAAGTGTGATTACTTTATCCTGTTACGTGATAGTAGCAGAAACTAGTCTAATTTTAGTAAGTTGCCAAGTTAAGTTCTTTCACTTAAAGCATCTGATTCATTTCAACAAAAAAAAAAAAAATCAACTCTTTTCCAAGAAGACAGTGTTACTGCTGAACTAGCTCTGGCATAACAAATCATTGCTTACAGTTAATTCTTACACATAGTAAGATTCTTACACAGGCTGAGTTATAAGTTTGGGGTGGGGGGCTTTATTGAGCTGAGCCCAGACGTGGGAGACAGAAATAAAGAAATGCCAAACTGTATTGCTGTAGTCTCATGTGAATCAATCACTCTTCTGCCTGCAATTTACATGGTGTACCTGATGCCTCTTGTATAAAGTCAGCCAAAAGAAGCTTGAGACAAAAGATCAGCCTCTCTTAAACCCAGCGCTCATGTTGTAGTTAGGGAAGTCTGGACCATTTTCCCTCAGTTTTCTAATCAGTGCTATACTGAAGGAGTAGTCAGGCATATTTATCACCCTTTTAGCCAAGCATAACCTTTTTTTAAAAATTTTTTAATTTAACTTAGAAAACGCTGAAACTACCTATACTTCTAGAGCTTATACTTACTGGTCTGCCCCCTCTCTTTAGAGCTGGTTATAAAATAATTCACTTCTAGCTATCTACCCAGACACCCCCACAAAGTCAACACTCCACCGTGGCCTGGTGCCTCCCTATCATCTTCATTCCAGACTCCTCTTGGCACTCTGCCTCTGCGACATCTCACGTTGTTTCAGGGACACAAGTACCCGTGTATTTGGATTTGCTTTATCATTTTGGTTCTACATTTTTATCCATCAGCTAAAAACCTTCTGTCTTCCATCTTTCTTCCTCCTCCTCACTGTCTGCCATGCACTTACAGATATCGAAAAGACCTTCCTGCCAAAGGCACTTAACACAGCAGCTCCAATTTAAGTCTACCAGTCCACTTCTCTCAAAATTTTGTGTACCTAGCAGATGGCAGCATTATTAATGAATAGTAATATGAATACTTCATAATTAATGAAGTAGAGCAAGTGGAGGCTTCACTGTCCATGCAGGGACAGACATAATTAGAGTACACCAACAAACTACAGGACAGTAATAGAAGTTTCTCTCTGTATTTCTTAAAAGGAAATAGACTGAGGCAGCAAAAGGACATGTGATTTTGCCCATCAGTGAAGCGAGTCCCACAGTCTTCATGTTAACTCAGCACAAACCTAGATTCCTGGGATGGGTGGAAAAAAGCATCAATACTTTTATTTCCCTGTTTTGTGTTCATTCTTGGCCTCCTTTCTCCTGGTACAAGTATCTGTAGGGCCAACCAACAAGCCAGCTCCCCAACTCTGACTCAATCCAAATCAGCTTCCCCAAAACACATTCCCACACACATGCTAGCTCTATTGTTGGGATTCATATGTGTCAGTGCCTCAATCCAGAGTGGATCCATCAGTACAACAAACATCTTTAAATTTTTAGCCTAAATTTAGATAAGGAAGAAAAATTCAAATCTTCCTACAGCTATCATAACGTTAAACTCTCTGCACCTAACCACTTGCTATCTCTAGAAAAGAAAGCAAATAATTTGTCCTAACAACAGCTAAGATGGTTTTTATTTCAAACATGGCAAAAAGCAAGTATGCTTGGAGGAACTGATTTGGCAGACTATTTGACAAAAATGTCAAATTATACTTTTTAGTGTCTGAAGCCCCATGAAAAGATTATCAATCATTAAAGAAAACAGCACATGCGCAGGGGGATTTGGAAATTTTCTGCTTATATTTACACTGGGCGTTGTGAATCTGCTTAGATACACCAGCTCTCTAAAACCACATTTATAAAGCAGCAGCAGAGCTTTACTTCTGAACTTTAGCACATCATGCATAATTTTTCATGGAGGAAAAAAGTAGGCATTTGCTGCAGAAATTGTCAAGAGAAAGAAAATTTTCTGCCCTGGCTCTCCACAAACACAGGACGGATTTTATGTTTTCTAAACAACTGCGACCAAAGAAAAGCAGTGCTCCTATTCTAAAGGCATGAAAGAAGCAGAGGAATTAGGAGACAGACTCAAGACATCACAACAATATTCAAATTAAGACCTGAATTGAGTGTTTACACTTCTGTACAACCAATGTAGATTGTTTACTGCTTTTAAAATGCCACGAACAACAATTACATAGTAAAAACTGCTAAAGTGAAGTAACAGCACAAAATTAACCAATGCAGAGAGAGGCATGATTGTACTACACTGCTTTTGTCCCTTGAAGACACTAGTAGTCAGTTCAGACATTTCACTGCCCAAAGCTATTTTCAACTTTGCAATTTTTAAACCAACCATGACAGCACTTATGAAACTTCCAAACCTTTGCATGCATTTCTTAGTCATCAAAGGCTCCCTTCCTGCTCACCCTCTAATTTTTCTGAAGCAGTTAACCACCACTAGCTATGGGTGGAGCTACATTTAAACACACAAGCCCTGGAAAGTTTAGAGAAGCAGTGAAAATGCCAGCAATGGTGTTTACCTACTTATCAACACTCATTTTTTCCATCTACTAGCCAGATTATTGCCTTGTGCAAAAGTATTGCTCACTAGAAGTATAAAAAGTTGCTTCTATCATCCGTGGTAAACTGTTCAATGCTGGTCTACTTTTCTACTTTTGGGGACCAAAACTTTTCAATTTTGTTCCACAAGAGCCTGCAAAACAAATATTAGATTTCAACTTAAAAGGAATTATTCTGTTTCATCACACAGAACTTGCAGAAAAATTTAACAAATGAGATTATAGACTGTCTGACTTACTGGGAAACAGGCAGAAAACTACAGCTTAATTTTGCCTACGTTAAGAGACGCGGGTGGGCCCTTGCTATCACACGCCACGGATTCTGAGTGTACCACTAAAGAAGAAACTCCTCTATGGATAAAACCACTTAAGACTTACGCAAAGAAAAGCTGAAGGTGAACAAGGGGGAATGAGGAGCGAAACAGCTGTGCCTGCCAGAAGGTGTATCGTGCATTAAGCAGGGAGTTGTCCCCTCCCCTCGCACTGGCTTTGTGCCACAGTGATGTGAAAGTGGGCAGCAGTGCAGCTGCAGCTGCACCCCTTCACACCATCTGCTGTCTAACCCAGCAGCCACAGCCTCCAGCATTTCTCCACTGAATTCCTCACCTGCTGCACAGCACACACTGACAATGAATACAGAGAATTACATAAACCAGAGAAAATAAACTGCAATTACACAAGGCCTGACAGGCAGGGACCGGCACACCCACAAAACTGTCCTGGTTTCACATGTGAACAGACAGAAATCTGAGCTGAGTATCCTTATCAGGGTTTGTTTTCTTTCCAGTATATTTTCTTTTAGGCAGGCATACAGACGAACAGTAACTACCATGACTAAGGCAACCCAGAACTGAATTCCCAGTAAAACAGATGTGGAACATGCCAGTGGGTCACCCATCTGGAAGCCTGTTTGCCATGTTAAACAGTGAGGACAGGAGGTGATGTCTCTTGCACAACAGAGACACCTGTCCCACTCCTTTACAGGTATCTTTCTGCTGAAGAGAAGCTGGACCCAGTACTTTGGCTCTGCCCATGGCGGGTAGGCTGGAACTAGATAACCTTTAAGGTTCCTTCCAACCTAAACTTTCTATGATTCACCATTTCCCAATTTAAACAATTCAGTCACTGACAATGGAGAAATGATACACTGATCTACTTCACAATAGAGGAAAGTAAGTTATCTAGGGAAAAGTAATCTGCTTTTCTGCTTTCATTAGCTTTCCAAGATATTTCAGGCTTCGGTCCATTGTTGAAACACCTGTGTAAACATCAAACTAACACCCTGCACAACACATTCCATTTACAGCTCTGACCTCTTCTAGAAGCCACAGCTTTTACAGCAAGAGGCATTTGAAGGGGTGTATGGAGCTAATGAAAACAGCCAAAAACTGTTTCGCCCAGTGCTAGGAAGCAAAGTCACCACTGTTAGTTCATATAGTAGGCTCTTCAGCTGTGTTTTCAAGGGGGACAGGCCAAAAAGCAGAGAGGAATAAGCAAATCACTGTGACCAGTGCTCTTTATGCTTTGGGTCTCTATGTCTTATAAGCACAGGGAACTGACTGCAGTACATGATCCAGAGAAGCAAAAACAAAAGCAAGCAGAGCAAAACATGGGAAAACACTCCATACCAGCTCTGGATTTGGGAGGGAGTGGGCGGGGAGAGGGTTATGCCCACCTGTGCTGTCACCAGGTTGCTCCATGGGCCGGAACCTTTCTGCAGGCTGCCACTGAAGGACACTGGCATGCAGCACATCACATGCATTTTAAACTAGACTTTCACTCAACATTATAAGCTTCTCATAATTTCTCATATAATTTTCTCATAAATATTTCAGTGCTAAAAAGGCAGCTGAAGGAAAAGCACTACTTGAGCATGAGCTGGAAAAAACAGAACTGGCATTGTATCGACATGCATGTTATTCAGCATATATTTTTGTTTACATAAAATTTGTAGCCAAAGACAATTATCCCATTATTCAAAAAAAAAAAGGGGGGGCTGGGAGGGGAAGGTTAAAAAACACCCCGCAGTACTAACATCTGGGAGGTAACTTTTCACATTAAGACACATTTAAAATCACATTCCAACATGAAAAAAGAGTAGACACTCTACAAAAGGCTTTTTAAAAACTTTCCAGACTTGAAAGAAAAAAATTGGAAGAGAAACCCTATTAATTCAGATTTAGTATGCTCCTATCTTGCTTCTGCAGTTCTAGGAGCTTGTTTTATCAATTTACTCACCATCACTGCATAGTGGAAGATTAAGATATAATCCCGAACCAGTTTCAAAAAAAGTTCAAAATTTAAATAGGATTTTCCAAAGTAATTATGTAATTTGAAAAGTGACCTGAGTCAGACAGAATATTACATAAATGTAATTCCTATGCAACTATTTTAAGGTTTTGAAGCTTTGTTCCTGATATTTTCACTTTCAGATTTTACTGAAAGAAATACTTTTTGACCAATATTTTCACTAAAAATTACTTTTAGAAAACTTAAGTTGCTCCAGAGTTCTTGGTCTATGATCTCATAAATCAGCGAACATTAGAAACAGTATATATAAAACTGTTGGTTGGTTTTAAGCATCACAACCATAAGATGTTTCAAGAGTCTAACGCTAAGTCAAATCTCTCACATCACTGAAAAAATAAAAGTGAAGGAACCAGGATTTGAAGTGCCCAGGAGCCAATTACAGAGAATATATTTTTAAAAGCTGTTGACTGTACTTAAATAGTTACATAAAAGGCAAGCACTGTATTCCAACGATATAGAAGTATAGCTGGGAAGGACTTCCATTTTATGAGTGTATTAGGTTACACACAGAAGGTTTTATTTAGCACATTTCTGCAGTCTTTTGGAACATACTCCACTGTGGTCTTACTCAACAGGAAAGACATTTTGGTCTAAGAACAATACAAGGCATGTGAAAGATTAACACATTTTGAAGAATATCTAAGGAGGCCGTCGTTTGTAAAATGAAGCATTTTAAGGTGTTTTACACTGAAGAGGGGTTACAATCTTTTGCTTTCCTCCTCTTTCCCATCAGCTAGGTGGGTTTGGAGTAAATAGCACTCCTTAACGCACCTCTGACCCCTGCCCGCTACATTACACGGTACTTTGTAGCAACAGATGATGGCACTGCAGCAGTGCCTTCCAGAACACCCGGGAGTGTCCTCAACTCTAAAACATCAGTGCAAGTTCTAGCAAACAGCGTTGCTACAGCGATTCTCGTTCCTGTTACCAGCAGTCAGGTAAAATCCAGCTCATCTGAAGATCTATCTCACCCTGAAGATGACAAACCCAAATATGAAGATCAAGAACCCAAACCCAAAATATAACGCGCTACTGGATCTGTTTATCAAGTGTGGAAACTACCCAGCGTCTCCCATGAGTAATTTACGACGCAGCCCTCGCCAGATGGAAGAAGTGGAAGAAGCCTCGTCCTTTACTCAGCACCTTGCACCTGGACATCCCTAGGGAAAGGCGGGGGGGGCGGGAAAAACAACCCTTCGAAGCACGGCCCCGGGAATGCCACCCTGGCAGACTCGGCACCAGCCGCGCCGTATGCGGTTTCTGATTTTGCAACACGCGGCAAATAAGGGCAGGAGTCGCGACACTCACGACACGTAGGCGGGGTAGCCAAAGCCGATGATGTTGCAGAGCAGGGATGCGCCGTATCCCACCACCAGGTACACGGCCACGGCGCCGAGGATGCCTGAGGAGAGAGAGCAGAGAGCCGTCAGCTCCCGGGACGGGGGAGCGGGGCGCGGGGGCGCGGGGAATGCGCGGCCGGGGGAACGCGCCGGGGCTCACCGGTGGCGATGTACGTGCGGCTGACGCCGGTCTTGGCCTCGATGCGCTCGAGCACGGCGGTCATGCAGTTCTTCTCGTGCAGGAAGCGGTCGAATCTCTGCCGCATCGCCGCGGCCATGGCTGTGGAGGTGATGGTGCCGCCGCTGGCCCGCCCTCAGCTGCANGGCAGGGACCGATTTTTAATGTTAGAGAGGCGGCCTGGAACATACATCCCTGCGAGGAGGGTGCGGCTCGTGTAAGTGGTACGGTAGCGAGTGCCATGTGTGAAAGATGGAAGGGAGGAGGAGGGCACGCACGCAGCCAGCTCCGGCCCCCTAAAATCGCTCAAAACGTAACAAAACCCCAAAACAAAACAAACAAACAAACAAAAAAAAAAAAAGAAAAAACCCAAACAACAAAAGGCACCCCCCTCATCCCCTCCCCACCCACAAAGTCTCAGTAGATCACACCATTGATTTCAGATGCGATTATCAAAACTCAGAAACGGATTTCAGGCACCGACGTGATGTAGAAGAAAGGTTACAAAACCATCGCACGGCTACCCGGAAAGGTGTGGGTGTGGGTATGTGACACTGATCTGAGAGCAGCAGCTCCCTGCTGTAACCGTACCCTGGAATTTATGGTGTGTGCGCAGTGTTCTTGCCAACTAAATATAATTTACTGGCTGTGATGTAGTCCTGGAAACTTCTCCTGCTGAGCTGAGTCTTCCAAGCAACTCCTCTCTATCTGACTCAGCATTACAATTAATGCTGAGGCTCCCCATGCCTTCTTCAAATCTGTATTGGCTCCTAAGTATGCCAGAAAATACTAATCAGTCCTCTAAAGATACTTTTTTTGTGTGTGTCTTGTCTTCACCTAAGAAAAAAATGAATGTAAGCAAAGCATTGTGCTATGGAGCTGTCAGTGTTTTGGGGGAAGGCATCTTGCAAAGAATTTAAATTTAACTGCGGAAATACCTTTTATTCTTTCCAGTAACTGTCTTATTAAAGGCAGAGATGAGGAGAAGAGGGAGATAGTATCTAGTCCATAACCCCCCTTTAAGGTTTGTCCTGTAATTTTAACTTACTTTTGTGTGTGTGTGTGTGTGTGTGTGTGTGTGATAAAAGGTTTCATCTTGTTTAATAGAATCATTAAATACAGTTAAAAGAGATCTCTGGAGGTTACGTACTGCAGTCTTCTGCTCAAAGTATGGGTAATGCCAAAGCTAGACCCTGGTGTTCAGGGTTTGGACTGCTGGGGTCAGAAAATATTCACAGATGGAAACTGAGCAGCCTTCTCAGACAGGCCATTGCTGTGCTCAACTGCAACCAAAGAGATTTTTTTCCTCATATTTGAAATTGAAATTTCCTTTGATGTCATGTGTGACTGCTTCATCTTGTCTTTTGCCCTGATTTTCTGTACTGAGGGTTTAGTTCACCTTAACCTTCAAATAGACAGCTGAAGGTAGCAATCAGTGTCCCCACTTAGCTTTCACCTCTGAGAAAAAGCTCAACAATCGCAGATCCTTGACCCTCCTCCTATGCCACGTGTTGGAGGCCTCTTCTTTTCCTTTCTTTGTTTGCTGTATCCATATGATATGTCTTCGGTTTTACAGAGAATGGGGGGACTATTGGGACAGGTGTTACATAACACAAAGGGATACGGTGCTTTTAAATTAATAAAGACCACTAAAAGTGCCTGACATCCTTGAGAAATGGTTCTTAACAAGAAGTGTGCAAATATGTCAAAATTCTGAATTTAAAATACAGTAATATGATAATTGTTAGCAACTTCATTGAGATTCCCTTTTGATCACATAAAACGACAGTGCTGCGTAGCAATTCCCCATTCGTATAAGAATACTACAATATTCTCATGTGCCTAAGGGTTAGAAGTAAAATAAGGTAGACATCACCAAAGGTTGCAGAAAGCAGTGCGGCTCTTATTTTGCTTATAGGTGTGCTGGGATTTGGAGAAATTACAGGACCCGCTAAACTGTAAATGAGCAATTCTTAAACTGAAGATTTACAGACTTGGATCATGTTTTGCAGGAGTGCAAGAAGCCCCATGGAAACTTACTCTGAGTTTTTGGGTTTTGTTTTCTCTTCTGTGCTTTCACTCTTTACACTTAACAAAGTCCCTCTAAAAATTATGGGTCTTTTCCCTTACACCTGTAAGACTGAAGGACTGAGAAGGACACCAAATGAGACATAAAACTATTATAGAAAAGGGAATTTAATAAAAATGTTAAAAAGAATTAAATTCCTGCTGAGTTTTAATAATAACTTGCTATTTTCTTTTTTGTTCTTTTATTCAAAACCAAACTCTTGTGGCATTAATAACTCCCCCAGCTGATCTGTGCTAGGTAAATGTTTTCAGTGTACTATTATGTGCTGCATAAATTCTTTTTAACAGTAAAGAGCATAACTGTTTTGTTTATGATGCTTATGTTACAGAGCAAAAGCAAAATGGGTTATTAGAAGAAACAAATTGTAAAGTCAAATAGAAACAAAGGTAGGGTACTGTACTTAGAAAACAACAACACTCTTCAATCAAAATATGGAGAACACACAATATTGGGTAGTGCTCTTTCTTGTTCCCAGGAAAACCTGGAAATAAGAACAAGGAAGGAACACTGTAACCTGAAAGAACTAGCCTAGAGAGGAAGGTTAATGTAGGATTGCATGACCTGCTCAAGGAGCTTCTGCAGGAGAGGAGGAAAAGCAGAAAAGTGCAACAGGACTGTCCAGCGGAGGACCAGGAGGATGAATGCCTTTTCACCTCACAAGTTTTGAGAGGACTGGTGTCCTAGACATCAGAACCAAAGCACATGCAAAGCCCATTTGTCCAGGCTACTCAGCCTTTTGCTATAGGTTACCATGAAATACCAGAGCTGGCATCTAAAGTCACAGGCTACAGGACACATCTGAGCTGGGAGAGGAATTGCACCCTTAGACTACATGCAGAACAACAGGCTGCCTATCTCACTCACTGAGGGTTGTGCTCAGAAATAAACTAATAGAAAACATCATATTACTGGGTTATTTCCTTTTCATTGTCCTCCATTCTTCATTTTCCCTTTTGGTACTCTAATTTTTTCTCTACCTTTATTTTCCAATTAATGCAAATTAGTATCTTTGCTTTTCCACTTTGGTGTTTTAAGCTATTTAGTCTGATTGGACTATCATCCACCCAGAGTTAAAGGTTAGCTTCTGGCTTTAGCATGGGTGTATACTTCACAGAGTCATAGAATGGTTTAGGTTGGAAGGGACCTAAAGATCAATCAGTTTCAACGCCCCTGTCATGGGCAGGGATACCTTCCACCAGACCATGTTGCTCAAAGACCTATCCAGCCTGACCTTGGACACTTCCAGGGATGTGGCATCCACAGCTTCTCTGGTCAACCTGTTCCAGTGCCTCCCCACTCTCACAGCAAAGAATTTTTTCCTAATGTCTAATCTAAACCTTCTCTCAGTTTGAAACCATTCCCCCTTGTCCTCTCATTACATTCCTTTGCAAAAAGTCTTTCCCCATCTTTCCTTTCCATCTTTTAGCCCCCTGTTTAGGTATTGGAAGGTGTTATAAGGCCTCCCTGGAGCCTTCTCTTCTCCAGGCTGAACTGCTCCAACTCATTCAGTCTGTCTCCATAGGAAAGATGTTTGAGCCTCTGATCATCCTCATGGTCGTCTGGACTCACTCCAGCATGTCCCCATCCTTCCTATGGTGGGGGCCCCAGAGCTGGACTTCCTCCAAACATCTGCTTGGTGGTCACACTCAAAGGATATGTGTGTTACTTCGTTAAGCTGGTTAAGCCTGTTTGAGTTCAGTGTTGCCTTAAGTAAATGTTGTCTTGACTTCTAGCATGTGCTGTGCTTTACCACATACTTGTCATGTATGTACAACAGTGTACACGTCACTGCTGTTGAATTAATGATCACCTGCAAAGTCTGAAAGAAGAAATTATTTAAGTAATGGATTGTTAGGGAAACCTGTACAGGCCCATCATTGCTCTCTACAGATAAACTAACCATGTGATCACTGACTTACCTTTTTCCTATGTGTTTCCTATCTACTGTTCAGGGTTCAGAGAACCTCTCCAGGGTTTAGGTACCATATTTCATCCAAATCTTCTACTGAATGCATCTTGTTAATTATTGTAATGTCTTGTGCATCACCACACGTGTGGCCCTTTCTGTGGTGCTTCTCATTTAATAAAAACCCTGCTACATTATTTTCAGATCTTTGTGGTTCTCTGTCCTCAGCAGTCAGGGAACTGAGATAAACATGGATTTAAGCCTAAATTTACATTAACTTCGTGTGGGCGATTTGCTATGACCTAAACCTTGCTTCAAAATATTTTAACTATTTATCTTTCTCAGCATGAGTTATACAGTAATGGTTATATAGTATATCCAACATCTCCTGGGATATAGGTCTGTGTCAGCTCTTCCACTCACCTCTTTTCCCATGTAACACACAGAACAAAGCAGGTGAGTAATGCGTGCATTGTCTCCTTGTATGCAAATTTGACCCAAAATACCAACTTGCAGCAACTGAGCTCATATGGCTTATAGAAGTTAGTGCTTTTCTGTCTGCTTCCCTGCTTAGTTATCCTTTGTTGGAGATTTTAGTGTAGAATCTGTTTATTGAAGGGCTGAGTGGAATTTAAGCCTTCTTCTGATAACTTAGACAAGCTGAAATCTGCAGTCTCTTGATTACAGATTCTCCAGGCTCTGTCTTTATTCTGATTAACATAAGCTGCAAACAAATGTTTATCGAGTTCTGGATTTTGTTAGTTCTTGGCATCTGAGACTGTCCTCCTATTCAATCTGATTCTATCCTCCACTTTGGTCAGCTTCTCCAAGCAAAACTTTCTTCACCCTCAACTGTTGCTTCTCCTGTGCAATCTCACTCCTCTTCTGAGATTCCTTTCTGAATGTGCACAACTGACCCTTTCTTATTTTCTGCCACCTTCTCTCCTTGCCCAGTGCAAAACAGACAACACCAATTATTTTCCAAATCTTATTGTTGCCTTTGACTGCCAATGTTGGCTGATCATGGCTTGGCTTCGCG
>VYXB01004040.1:134383-232621 GCA_013397135.1 Pachyramphus minor | reverse complement strand
GGTCTCTGCAAAAGCGCCCTGGGAGTTACAAAGCATTAATTCCTGTGGGGGTCGATTGTTAGAAGCGCGTGTGGGACACAAGGCGGTTCCTCTCCACTTAGGGCGTGTTGGAGACCTCTTACTTTCGGCCAAAGTGCTTCTTTCAGTGCGTGCTTTTGGTTAATTTCTTGGGGGCTGTTATTCTGCCAGAGCTCTACAAAGTAAATGCTTGAGATGAAATAAGAGCAAGTGTTATTTTAAAACCCACTTTAATTCTTTAAGACCCTTTCTTGAGTAGAGCATAGTGCTTTTTCTAAAACGAATGAAACTGATATTTTGGAGAGTGACTGCCTGTATCAGAATGGGGAAAATGATGATGTTAAACTTGACACATGTGACTTGGCATCTTTGAAATCCTTCTGAAGTCTTTTTGAGAACCTTCCAATAGTATGTGGCAAAAATCTGTTTACATTTCTGATTGAAAATATGCTGTTTAAAGAGGGAGCAGCAGATCTAGGATGTCGAGCGAATAGGTGCTGCATTAAGACTCTTGGCCTGGTGTGTGAGTACCATTTGATTTTTCTATTGCAATACCATCTAATGCAATGGTGAAACAAGCCTTCCAAGCATTGAGGCATCCTCATTTTGTTTTTAATTTAGGAGATGTGTAGCTTAAAACCAGTTTGACTGTGTAGTTTGAATATCTGAAACTGGCACATTGCTCCTGTAGGGAGTGGGGAATGGTTATGTTTGTGAACTTTCTTAGTATTGATATGACTGAGTTATCCATGTATATGACTACTTTTATTTAAGCTCTCAGGGTAATGCTGCTTGTGTCTGACTTCTGTGGCTGTTAGGGGCCTCATCCATAAAGATTATCAGTCACCTACTCCGACAGTAGCCATTTAGTTTTGTAACTGTAGATGTTCAATGGAGATTTGCTTTTATGCTGAAAGTTACAGAACTGCTGATGTCCTGTGATTCAAAGAAGTGGAAATAATGATACATGAAGGGAGTCTCAAAATAGTTAGACTTTCAGTCTTGCTGATGAAAGCTAATACTAGTGTTGCATGTGGAATGTGTAAAAATTGTCCAGGCCATTTTGTGTTCTGTGCTAGATTAGCCAAAGACTGGGGTTAAGGATCAAGAAAACTTATATTTAGCTGTTACTAGGTGGAATGCTCTGTCTACTCCTGTACAACAGACCTGTTGTTTATGTCAAAGTGTACAGGTAAAAATCATGTTAAATGGAAAAATGTGCTATAAATGTGTTATGATTTCTGACTGTTGGTATGTGTTCTAAAAACTTAAGAGTTGCATGAACTTCTTGCAATTGATGAATATTTTCTGTTTGCAGTGTTGGTAGCCTTATATGAAGAGCCAGAGAAACCAAACAGTGCACTGGAGTATCCTTTTTCTCTGCTCTGTCTTGTTTGTAGAGACCTTGTGAGAAACAGCAGTACTACTTCTGACTCGTAGGTAAACTGAGAGACTCATTTAGAATCCTTACCTTGAGAACATGGCTTTTATCAATGCATTTTAGCTAATAATTGCCTTCTTACAAGCTAACAGAGAGTCTGAAAGGATGCAAGAGAACTGGGCTATCAGTATGCCAACAATTACAAAGCTAAGTTATAGGCCATTACAGAGTTGTAGACCTGCAGTATCTGAGTATCTGCACTGTCTGTGGCTTCTGAAGTTTGCTTCTTCACATTTCCTTTTTTTGTTTTGTTGGTTTGTTTTTTTTTTTATTTTGCTAACAAGAATTTGTACTGATGTCTTGTTTTTGGTTGTGTTTTTTTTTTTTTAAAGGAATATAGCTATGAATTTAAAAACCTCTTATTTTTTAGCTTCATTCTATAGGATGAAAAGCACTGTAGTAATCTCAATGGTGTACTGTGATTTTGGTCATGTATACTGCAGTGCTAACTTCAATGTAAGTGTTAAAACTAAAATGTGATTATACTATATAACTGAAGAAATACTTAACATCTAAATATCAGCTTTCTGAAGCATCATCTGGGAGCTTCAGCTCCTGAGAATCCAGAACTAGAGGCACTTCGCTTGGAACTGGCAGACATGAAAGAAAAATATGAAGCTGTGCTGGAAGAAAATAAAACCCTGAAAAGCAAGGTAAAGGTCTACTTGATATTACTCTGTAGTTCCATATCATACAACAAAAAAATACTTTAATACTTAGAATACAGCTGACTTTCTTCCATTAGAGTGACTTTCTTTCATTCCAACTGATAAATGTTGCATTGTTTAGCTCGTGGCTGAGAAATGCCGATAGAATTCATTGTAGTTAAGCTTTATTTTTTTTTTTAATGGAACACTTCTTTTAGAATATAACATATAATATAACTAAATTTGAGATTTTATTTATTTAGGGAAAGTCTGTGTTATCAAGTGTAATACACCCTCATTCAATCCTGTCGGGATGTGTTTGTCCGATGTTATGTAGCTCATGCTCCATGAGAGTTTTGAAAAACTCAGGTAATGTATCCATTATAAAGGTCTTCAAAAGGCAAACTGGAAGAGGAATATTCTATGTTACACTGTGTCACTTGGCACAGAGGCCCACCCTTGCACATGGCAGGATGTCACCAGCAGAGGCTATTAGGGAACAATAATTTGTGCTTTTTATCTAAAACGACCCTGGTATTTCTCTGTCTGTAACAGCAGTGAGTTTGAAGTGCTGGCAAAGGCAGGGCCATTCTTTAATGGGTTTGCAGGCAGTCTGAAAGAGCTTGGAGGTGTGAACAGCTTCCTAAAAACACTGAAGAAAGAAACCTTTGAGGTGCTTAATACTCCAGTAGCTTATGTGTCACTATAGGTTTACATGTATTTATTGGAAGTGGATGGTGGCTGTTATATGTGAATGTAACAGAGTTTTTTACTAGGAGACAGCCATACCACTTTAGTTCTGGGAGAAGGGATTCTTGGGCATTAGCCCTTTGTATTTCTTGCCTGGAGTGCACTCTTGCTGTTCTAATAATTCTCCTCCTCTTTGGTTACCCTCTGTGAGTCCGCACAGCCACATTTCATATTTCTTCCTAGGAAATATGGCAAACAGCAGAATTTTACAGGGAGTAGCAATAGACCAGCAGTTTATTTGCTGTAGCAGACTTAAAAATGCAACCGATAGTACGACAGATGAGAGCAGAGTAATCTGAGTCTTTGTTTAAAGAACTCTTTAAAAAAGTCAAGACTTGTTCCAGGAAAGTAAGCCTTTCTGTAATCGTGGGTTCATTTGTGCTTTCATGTTATTCATCTTTCAAATGATAACTCTTACTTTACATATATTCCAGTGTTAGTGCGAGTTTCTTTTCCCCTTTCTTTCTTCTACTGTGTAATGCCCATCATTCTGACATCCTGTAGAACTTCACACAGAATGCAGGGAGAACACTACGGTTTAGCTTACTTTTAGCAATCCTCTAGCATAAAATATATGCCATTATCTGTGCTTTTATTGATAACTTCTGTTGCACTCATCTGAAGATCTGTCTTTTTCCTTACATTTATTGCTCAGAATGTCAGGTATTTGTGCATATGTTGAGGGCAGGGTCAGGAAGTCAATAGCTAGGCCCTAGGTAGAAAAGAAAACTGACTTTGGATTGTGTACTAGCCATCTTTTGTAAAATTTACAAGAATGAAAAAATGCTATTTTTGCAGTTTTTATTAGTAGCAGAGTGACTGCTGCAGTTTATTATTGCTATGAGGAAAGAACACATGTGTATTTTAGTTTATTTTTTATGTACTTTTTTTATTTTTAAGCCACTCTGCAATTTGCAAAGGGGAGGAATCTTGATTGAGCAAACTGAACCAGCATATCTCAGAGAGGTGGTCCTAATTCTTCAACTGTTTTTGAAGCTTGAGCTTTTCTTTAATGTCACTGGGGTCAAGGGAACACCATATCTTTCCTTGGAAGTAACTTTACAAGTAAAGGTCATATTTAAGTGCATAGTTGCCCAAGCTATGCTCTCCAGAAAGCATAATGGAAGCTAGAATGACTACAGGAAATGTTAGTTTGGATACTGTTGCAATGAGAATAACTGTTTCATTTAATCATATTTTAGTGAAACCATAGCTTATAGATCATCATTATCAACTGCTGTCTGAGATGTAAAGTATGTAATGAGTCCTGGAACAAGAAGCAGTGAAAAATTAAGGGCAAGACCTATGCGCTTTTAGAAGGCCCCCTTGTTATGGCTGCATGGTTATACAGTGTGACAAATGGTTGTTTTGAGAGAAGGGTTACTTTGTTTCCTCACTTAAAAATGGACTTGAATGAAGATGAGTGAGTTAAAGTGCACAAATGGAGCAAGTCCAGACCAAATATATTCCTACATTTCTTAATGTAGAGTGTTATATGAAATGTTGCAACTAACTGAATTCCTTTCTTTAAATCCACAGCTGGCTCAGTATGAACCACCTCAAGATGAGAAGCATAGTGAATAACAGTGGGTTTTCCTTTAATGCCTTGAGTAAATAAAGGGCTTCCTGACAACTCTGGTCTTTACACTGTGTGTGTGCGTGTGTGTGAACTCTGCATTGTCTACTTTGTTACTTCATCATCTTAAAGAAAGTGCAGTATCATGAGCATGTAGCTGCAGCAGCAACTGATGAGTTAAGCATACTGGCCAACTTTCTGTGTTTAAGAAAAGATGGCAGTTATGATGAACATCTAGATAACTGTGTCTGCCAACTTTGTGTAATTTTCACATCGTGGTCAATGGTCCTGTTTGAACTGCTGATCTCTCCTGGTTTTCTTTTAACTGAAGGGGGTGACATGGCACAGATGGACTAACTGTAAACTAAAGCAGGACCTTCAAGTTACATTCTGTGTTGCTACTCAGCACTGACATTAGGCTTCTGCTGAAGCTGACAGGGTAAGTGTCTACTCAGAGGCACAAAATGAGCATGTATAGTTAAGCGACAGACACAGCACAATGCTGAAGATGCAGTACCTGCTGAACTTACTGCAATTTGTGAGGTGTACCTGTTTCCATGCAGTTTGTGTCTCCGATCCTGTCTCAGAAACTGGGCCTTGAAGAGTTGATCCAGATACCACCTGGACAGTTCTGAACATAATACAAAAGTCTTACTTGTAATGAAAGTCCTGTGTAATTACAGTGGCATGTGTAAGAGTACAATGGGGAGAGTTTTGCTTTCTTATTCATCTAACAGTGAAAAGAAAATTTAGGCAGGGTAGCAAATCCAAGTAGAGTGGGGTATGTGACTTATGATTTCTAATTTTTCCTATGTTCTGTCTCCCATTTCCCTGAATTGGCTTCATGGCTCTTTTGAAATGCGAAGTAGACCTTTATTAAAAAAAAAAGAGAGATACATTTTAAAGAGTTGCATTTGTTTCCTATCCTAAAACTAGGTACTTTAAAGACAGCTGATGACAAGAAAAATAAAGGAAAGGGGAAATAAAGATGTCTTGTGGATTTAGACTTACTAGCTGTTAGTTTAACTTCCTTATTTTTAGGATAGGTTTTGCAGATTATCTTCCAGATGTGATAGGGTGGATTGGAACTTTTGTTAAAGTCAATTTAATCAAGGGCTAATGAACATAATAATTGCTTACTTTAGTACTGTATCTAATGTTGATCTAAACAGGCCAGAAGAGAGGTAAATGAGGTGAAAATACTGTGTTAAGTCTGTAAAGCAGTAATTAGAGAAAACCCTGAACCAACAAATCAAAGGCAAAGAAAATAAAAGGCAGGAAAAAATGCTCCAACCTCTGGAACAAAGGAGAGAGAAAGCTCACTTGTAAGATAGCATCCCTAGCATTAAGTTGCACTGTCTGGAAATAGGGAGAGGATAATGCTATAAGAAATGTACAGCTGAACATGTTCTCTGAGTAATGGGACTGGCATGTCTTGCTAAAGAAGCAGCAAGATGGGTAAAGATGTTAGTTGAGCCCATAAACAGGGCATGAAGGACTCCCGAGTCGAGATGTTGGGTGCCAGGGCAGTAATGCAAACTTACATTTTTCATAGCTGAATTCGCTCCCCTCTGAAAAGCAGTTTGGTTCTTGCAAGTCTTAATTTAGGATTGTAATGAAATAACAGTAACGAGTTTGATAAAACTCCAGTTGAGCTGCCTGTTTGTACTGGGCTGCCAGTAGAAAATGGAATTACTTTAATTGAAGAACCTTGCTGAAATTAATGACTGTTCAATGAAGAACCTTGCTTTACAAGGTAACGTTTGCTTAGAGGGGGTGGCCTCCCTTACCCCTGCTGAGGGCTGGTTTTGCCTTAAGCGAAGCGGAACCTGTAGCCTGTCTCCACCGCAGGGACAGGGTACGGGGGTGCTTCGTGTGGCGAGTCCCTCCTTCCCAGTGCCCCCCGGCTTTGCCCCGCCCGTGCTTTCCCGACGCCCAGCATCCCCTCACTCCCCTCCATCTCTCCGGCTCTACCCGGGCCGCGCTCGCCTGACCTCCCCCCTCCGCCTCCTGCTCCGGTTCTGCCCGGGCCATGCCCACCCGGTGCCCTCGCCCCGCCTCTCCTGCTCACGTGCGGCAGCGCCGTCAGGTGACTCGGGTCGTCTGACCGGGGCCGTCCCACCTCGCCGCCTCTCCCGGGCCAATCGGTGGCGCGGGGCTTTGACAGCGGCCAATCCGTGCCGGGCTGGGCCGTGTCGGGCTGGGCCGGGCGAGCGGGAGGAAGTTCTGGGCCGGGCGCTGGCGGGCAGCGGGCTCGGGCCTGACATGGCGCTGCAGTTCGGCGGGGCGGGCGCGCCGGGCGCGGCTGAGGAACCGGCGTTGGTGGGGGGCAGCTTCGGGGCCGCGGACTCGTTCCCCAAGGACTTCGGCTACGGGGAGGAGGAGGAGGAGGCGGAGCTGGAGGGAGGCCCAGGGCCCGGCGGGCCCGGCGGCGGCGCGGGTGGACCCGGCAGCGGCGCGGGCGGGGCGGACTCCAAGCCGCGGATTCTGCTTATGGGGCTGCGGCGCAGCGGGAAATCCTCCATCCAGAAGGTGAGGGGCCGCCGGTGGCTCCCCACTTCCCGAGTTGTGTCTCTCATTTGCTGTGCTGCTGTTCGAGCCATTCCTACTTTTTATTGTGGGCCCATGTGGCGAAGTTGAAACCACGGGAGCCTCCTGCTTAAAGACGTTTACTTTCCAGAACGGACTCTGATCGTCTGCGCTAGAGAGGAAAGTTGTGTAGCATAGGTTGTAGCCTTTGCATTTCTTCACTTTTAACGCTTTAAAAGTAAAAAAGTGAAGATGCTAGTGTGAAGTTTATCGTGAGGTGTTTCTTACAGCTGTGAAAGCACCGTGAGCGGTACAGGTGTGCGGTGTTTAGCGTGCTTCCTTTTGATGCTTTGAAAGATACTTCTGCTTTTGTATGAGCAGAACAGACTCTGGTTCTCTTGAGTACACTAGGCCGAGCAAACGAGAGTCAAGGAGGAAATGCCTCAGGAGGAGTTTCAGTGCTTTAAATTTGTTGGTAGCTTTGTGAAGTCACTAGTATTTCTTAATAAAAGTAAGACAAAACGGGCTGTTTTCATTTGCCACGTAGCTTAATAGAAGTGTAGTGCTAAGAGTGATCCTTGTTACTCAGTGCAGACTTTGTGGTCCCAACTGTGAAGTTTTCAGTTGTATTTTTATGGGAAGATGTTACTAGTGAAATGCGCGGTTCTCAAGCTCTAGGCTTAGGGACCTCAAACTTGCTTCAAATGCAAGTGTGAAAACCTATAGAGATTTCTGTAAAGGCTTTGTGGAGGGAAGCCTTTTTTGGACATTGCAGTATAGCAGGTATGAATCTGCTTCTTTTTGTCATCTTGTGCAGACAGCTTGGTAATCCATACACTGCAGTAAACCAATGAGTTCTAAACTGACTTCAGACCATATCTGTTAGTGAGAAATTCTGAAATACAGTGGCAGACTAGGTTGTCACTGCTTTTTAATCCTGTCAGTTATTCCCCATTATTTAGGTCGAATGATCTCACTGTATGTGCAAATGCAGTGATTTGACTGAAAGTCTTTTTCTAAGTCTTTTAGTCATGTGAACGGCACTGGTTGTAGACTCTCATTAGAGATCTTATCGTGTTATCCACTGTTGAAAAACCCCCCAAAAGCTAGAGGGAAGCAGCAACTCCGAATTGCAGATAGATTTTAAGACTTTACAGGTCTCTTTATAGATGTAGCTTTTGGACTTCTTTATGGCTAATACTGGTAGTCTTCAGTTCTCTGAGGACCTATGCAAGTAGCTGTGTAGGAAAGGAATGGTGTGATGCTGAGTATGCAATAAGAGGACATAGGATTTATCTTTTGCCCATTGGTTACCGATCTGGCTTAGGAATTGGTATCAGAATCACAGCTTCTATCTTAGGAGTTCATTGTGATGCTGCCTGAGGAAACCAGCTGTGGCAATAATTTGAGACAATCTCGTAACAGCAAGAAATTTCTCATCAACAGTGTTCCTGCTTTTAGATCTGTCTGGTTCAAAAATGTCCAAAACCAGACCCAACCCTTCTGTCTGGGCACTAGTTGTTGATCACCTTGCCAGAGAACAGGGATATGCAAGATAAACACCGTATCAGGGAAAGTATTGGCTTTGTGACTGTCTAGAAATTTCTGTGAAAAACATGGATTGTTAAACCATTCCAGCCTTCCACTGAGAGCAATATTAATAGGACACCTCTTGGGAAAAAAAAAAAAAAATGGTCCTGTGGAGGAACTCTTTTTCCTTTGGACGATTGGATTTTCCATACTGGTATAACCTCTGAATACTCAGTAGCAAATTGAGAGTAATAGATTTTGGGAATGTGATGATTGCTTTGGTTCATAAAACAAATTTTTGTGCAGACTTGCATAACTGGGCTTACTGTACTGTCCTTGTGTAATAGGAACCTGGAAGGAGTTTGGATGGGGTACACCAATCTGGTGAAATGTGCTGCTTTGGGAAGAAGGGGAAATGGAAATGATGGTATTGCTTCCCAGAGACTTATCAGCTTTAAACTGAATTTACTAATTCTGTCCTGCTTCTGTGGGAGATGCTGAGTTCCAAAAAGAAATTCTGATTTCAGAATGCTTTAAAACTATGCTGCAAACCATGAAGAATGCAGTACAGCCACTGTATCTAGAACTGTTCTTACTTTTCCATACAAATGGTCTGCTGTTTAAAACACCGTTTAAGACCATGGCCTCCTAAACCTTCCCTTAGGTTTAAAAATCTAGGCTGACATATTACTTTGAACCTCACTAAACATTCCAATAACTATACTGGGTGTAGAGTTTGTCTTTCAGGTTTTTTTGACAGTTTGTTGCACGAGGTCTCTAATGGATGACTTCTGTAATTGTATGAAACATCTGATAAAACCAGAATTACCAACTGCTGTATAGGAAATATCTTTCTTTTGCAGTCCTATTGTTTGACCACATTATGTTTAGAATAACTTTCATATTATATAGTTGAGTTGCTTTAGCACAGTGTTCACTGTTGACACAGGCCGCTTTTGCTACAGGTTGCTTTGCTGTGGAGCTACATGCTAGTTCTGTTTGTACAAGGAAGGTTTAAAATCCCAGTGGGGCTTTTTGAGTTCTAGCAATGAGTATGTTTTTCACACTGCAGCTAAACTGTTTACCAAGTAGTGTGAAATCTTTCATAGTTTCTTTAGGGAAGTTTCACAGAAGTTCCACCTGATCATGAGGCAGAACTTCTTTACTGTGCAGGTCACTGAGCCCTGGAACAGGCCACCCAGTGAGGTTGTGGAGTTTCCCTCACTGGAGTTACTCAATAACTGTCTGGACACAATTCTGTGTAACTTGCTCTGGGATGACCCTGCTTGAAAATGGAGGTTTGACCAGATGACCCCATTGTGTTCCCTTCCAACCTTACCCATTCTGTGATTCTCTAATTAAAAGGAGAGGGTCAGCAAACTTAACTCAGTTGTTAATAGATGGCACACTACCTAGCTATTCAGGTCTCTAAACCCGAGATGTTATTTTTGTACGCTTCTATTGTAGTTTAGGAACCATCTGATTATGTTGTGTTATAACACTTGACAGGAAAGGTTCTTAAAAGCTTGCAGTTGTTTAATTAAAACATTTACTTCATACTGGATAAGAATATAGCAAGGAAGAAAGAGTAACTGGGATGTCTGTGTCTTTAGCCACTGGACTTGTGAAAAACTGTATTCAGTTGCTTGGTTTGGGTTGGGAGATAGGTCATTTCCTTAGCTGATGCAGGGAACTGTCTATTTACCAAAAGGAAGCTGTATGCTTTAGAAGGGATAAACCTATTTGTAAGATTCAAGTCAGAAAACTTTCACCCACTTCTTCTAATAAGGTAAAGCGTAGACTATTATTTGTGTTCTTTTAACAGGTGGTGTTTCACAAAATGTCTCCCAATGAGACACTGTTCTTGGAAAGTACCAACAAAATCTACAAAGATGATATTTCCAACAGTTCATTTGTGAATTTCCAAATATGGGATTTTCCTGGACAGATGGACTTTTTTGATCCAACATTTGACTATGAGATGATCTTCAGAGGAACGGGTGCTCTAATATATGTTATTGATGCCCAGGTAAATACAAACCACTAAGAATCACAAGGAAGTTTTATTTTTACTTTTTGCATGAGAGGAGTTGAATGAGAAGCTAGTAATTCATATTTTTGGATAAGTTCCTAAAACATCTGCTACATATGAAGGGATGCATTGGCAATCTGACTTTTGGTGTGCGGTTTTATTTTTGTGAAGTGACTGGAATATATGCTACTGGTGGAGAGAGGGGGAAAGGGGCTGGTTCTCTGAACTTATCTGCAATAATAGCACCTGCTGTGCTAAGTGGATGGAATTATCCCTTCCTTCTGGTGTGGAGTTCGTTTAATAATAGCACACTTCTAACCTCAGTTTCTAGTACTGATACTATGGGGTATCTGGCAGTTTTTAATAAACCTAGAAATTGCACTTGGTTATTAGTTAGCATCTTGGAGATCACTGCTTGCCTATTGCTGGAGCTGAAATGTAACCCACCGTTTGCTCTGAAGTCTAGTTTTGTGTAGCTGAGCCTTGGATAGCTAATGAAACTTAATTGACATAACAGAATCTAAGCTGCTTGGATTTCTCACACTTCAGGGTATTCTCTCTCCCCTCCCAGACTTCTATTTAGTTACAGAATTGAAGTTCTTGCACTGAAATATTTTGTCCTTGTGCAGAATGGAGTAGTTATCAGAGAGAAAGCTTTATTGTTCATTCCTGCCAAAACTGATTTACAGGATGACTACATGGAAGCTTTAACAAGACTGCACATTACAGTTTCAAAAGCCTACAAGGTCAACCCGGAAATGAACTTTGAAGTTTTTATTCATAAAGTTGATGGTTTATCAGATGACCATAAAATAGAAACTCAGAGGGATATTCATCAGAGGGCTAATGATGATCTTACGGATGCTGGGCTTGAAAAACTTCACCTTAGGTGAGTTAAAGACTCTGGCATATGTGATTCTGCTTTTGCTGATATGCATATAGATTAATGGCTTTTGGATGTGATACTGGACTGACTGGAGCAAGGTCTGGTTACTTTCTTGTTATTTAACAAACTCTTGTTAAAAAAATACACTGCTGAATTTATGGACAAGCTTGAGCTGTTAGGCTGACTAAAATAAGGCAGGCTACTGTATCAGATTTCAGTGAACTGATTATTCATAAACTTGATGATAATTCAAGGTCCTCATTCAGCCTAAGAGGCCAAATTTGTACATGTGGCCTGGAGGGGCTGGGAAAGGAGGGGGGTAAGGTCTTTGCCTTTTAGTCCTGTGTAGCACTGGCTTTTCAGCGTGATTGGTTTAAAAGCTTAGTCTGTTATTTGATATTTGGCTCACTTTAAGGTGTCTTCTACAGACACCTTTAAAACGAACCATCTTTTGTCTGGGTTACTGCTATTTTGATTCTTGTGGAGCCAGTATCTTGATGTTAGTGTGAACGAAGTGGAAGGCCAGGAACAGGACTTGAAGAAATCAAATTGAGCGTTATTTATACCTTTGTAATAAGCATTCTGTAGGCAAAGTGTGTTGTGAAAGAATGTTCAAATTTTTCTCCTTGGTCTTCCATCTCTAAGGGATGGGGGAAATCTGTTTCATGGTTACTCCAGCTACTCAGAAATTAGGTTCTTTGTGCGTTGGTCAGACATATTTGTGATAAAGGCATCCCAACCAAGGCATCAAGCCTGAATGTTGGAAAACATAGCTTTAACATTTCTATTGCAATTCTGAAATATTCTTGAATCTTCTTTTTCTTTTTTTTCTTTCTTCTGTTGCCCTCCCTCCTCATCTTAGCTTTTATTTGACCAGTATCTATGACCATTCAATATTTGAAGCCTTCAGTAAAGTGGTACAGAAGCTCATTCCACAACTGCCAACCCTGGAAAACCTACTTAATATCTTTATATCAGTAAGTGTTAACCTAACAGAACTTTGACTGAAATACACGGAATGGTAAAGCAAGTCCTTCTGCCAAGGAACGCTGGCTAGATCTGCCCTTGGGAGATTTGGGTGGCGCTCATGTGGGTGTACTCTGCTGACCTGGATGTCTACATTAGAAGCTCTCTACCACAGCTAATTTGTACTGGTGCGTGCTCTGTGGGGGTTTCTCTAAATGTTGACAAAGCATAGTTTGACTGGTTATAACAGTTGTTAGGGAAGTTTACTGCAGGATATACTGATTAGTTTGCTAAGGCACTTAGTAGTCTAATGTGGCAACAGGCACATTTGACAACAGACGTATTTGAAAACAGACGTAAACTGTCTATTTCATATGGCCTGGGAGACTTTTGCCTTTATTCTTTTAGTGTTTGCATTTCTTACAGAATTTGTGACATAGAAATTTGCTGCTGTGTACTTTAAATCAAGTAAAATATCACCCTTGAGACAAGACTTTCATTTAAATCATGTCTCTTGCAGGCATGTGGACAACATGCAAAAAACCAGTTATGACTGAGAGGAGCTGTGTGCTCAGACATGTTACCCCATGCTACCATATAATGATTGTTTGCTAAGTTTGATAGAGGACTGGCCCAGTGGATAAAGGGCATGCTCACCTTGATCAGTGCCATGAGGGTATGGAGTGTGATCTTGATGCCAAAAGGATTGTCTGGATGTCCTCAGGACACTGTCTTTGGTACTGAGACTAGCTAGAAAGAAGATAGAAGGAATAATTGTGCATAAATAGAAAAGAAGCTTTGCCAGTAGTATATATGTGGTAACTTGGTGAACTACAAAAGGCTTCTGAACTTAGCATGAGCACATGCACTTTGCCAAAGTGCTCAGTTACAAATGTGGTACTTCTCTTGGATTTTTAAGGTCAGAAGCTGACGTAGTTGCTCTGCACATTAAACTATGTGGCAACTGCCTCACACAAAAACTGAACTGCCAAGATACTATAAGCATAAAACTTAAGTGTCAGCATACTACTATGAAATATCTCATCTCTGATCCCAGTCCGTTAGGTGGATGTGAATGTACGGCTCTTCTGGAATTAACAGAACCGCACAAGACTTAAACTGCTGAATGTGGGTTCTGGAAGCATAGTAAAATGTAACCTGAATTATGATCTGTTAAATAATAAACTAAAAAGAATTACAACAGAGTCCACAGTTTTATTTTTGTCAACTATGAAATGTTCATATGTACTATGGGAACAAGGGTGTATATAATAAGGGTATATATAATATTATATGCTCTAAATCTTCAATCTGTCTTAAGTCTCTAAATTGCTTATGTTTAAACCATTTTCTGCTATTAAGAATGTGAAAGTTATGAATTCTACTTGAGATTTTAAAAATTCATCCAAATTCTTTCTCTTTCTGAAGAATTCAGGCATTGAAAAAGCTTTTCTCTTCGATGTAGTCAGCAAAATCTACATTGCAACAGACAGTTCCCCTGTGGACATGCAGTCATATGAGTTGTGCTGTGACATGATTGATGTAGTGATAGATGTTTCCTGTATATATGGGTAAGTGATGAATACTCTTAGAAAATAAAAAAGTCCTCAAATTTGTAGAACAGGTTGCAAACTGTGTAAGTAGTGCTGGCTTTGTCGTGCAGCAAGATGCTATTGATTGGTTTTTAGAGCACATTGGTTCTTTAAGTAATTAGAATAAAGCCAAATGATTTGGCAGCTGAATTAGGCATTTCTACTCAGTTTGTTTCCCACCACTCATGGCCCTAGATAGCTGTCTGACATTTGTTAAAGTTGTGTTTCATGTAAAATATAAATAGTTCTGTATCTTGTTTGGCATGGTGGGTGTAAGTATGTTAATATCTGCAAATAACTGGAGTCGATAGCATGCCATGGCTCATAAGCGTAATTTGCAGTGATACTGCTTTGAGGCTGGCTGCTATCTGAACAGAATAGCATATGTGACTGTCAACAAGGGATGCACATAGTGCTTATGTCTCACAATTTACAGCAGAATTATACTTCACAATGGATTTTTGAAGTGGTTCTGGAGAAGCAGTAAGTGCTTTTAGAACTGTGGTTGTAGCCTGGAAAATACAGTGCTGCCAGCAAATACCAGAACATTTAACGGTCTGTCTCCTGATGGGTCAGTCCAGGGTTGTGTAGCTGTTGCAGGCTTTTTTGGTTTTTTTTTCAGGAGTGCACAGAAGTAGTTTGCAATACATCATTTACTTCTATAGTAATTTAACTAACACTAATAACTTGCAGACAGAAAGCAGCATGCCAATATATTGTCTTGCAAATGCAGGCTGGTTCAGCTTAAGACCAAAAAGTGTCCTGTTCCCTGTTGCATCCTTCAACCCAGCCTCACTAAGCAAGCCTTTGTATTAATTTACCAAAATTAATTTCACTGAGATGCCACTCCACTGACTTCAAAAGAATGCATGCTGATAGCTTGCTCTTAACTGCTTGTCTAAGACAGACAGTATCTAATGAAGGCCTCTACTCTGTTTAGGTCTAGCTTTCCTGAGAAACTTAAGGTGTGATAATGGTCTTACTCAACGATAGTATTAAGACCTGCATTGCAGGTTCTCCACTTGCTCAACGTTCAGTATGAGTAGTATCCTTCTAACTGCATTTAACAGGTATTTGTCTTGAAGTTACATATGCATGCCTATTAGATTATGCCTTGGGTTAACTCATTCTTTTTTCAGGTTAAAAGAAGATGGCACTGGAAGTGCTTACGATAAAGAGTCAATGGCAATTATCAAGCTCAATAACACTACAGTCCTGTACTTAAAAGAAGTAACAAAATTTTTGGCATTAGTTTGCATTCTTAGAGAAGAGAGTTTTGAGCGCAAAGGTAAGGACTTCTCCACCATTGACAGGCTTTTATCTAATGTTCTTTGTCAACTACAAAGTATCAGCATGAATTTACAAGTCATGTTGAATTTCGTGTAACTAAATTAGTGTAATTTCTTCAGGGAGGAATTTTCATATTTCTTAGAGATAGGAATAATGAGGTCTTATTTTTAATTTTGTGAATCATCTCTTTATTCACTGTCTTCCTGATGAAATTACTTGTGTAGCTATTGTGAACCCTGTCACTACCATCTGCTCTACTGGAATCAGTAGAATGGAGTAATGGCCGCCTTACCTGCTGTTTAATTATGAGTATACATGTTGCATTTGAAAATGCATTTTTTTCCGAAAACTGAGACAGTCCAAATAAATACTAGCATCAGTAAAACTTTGTTAAATCTTCTGAGCCCAAGTTTCCTACTAAAATAAGTAGGAAAATACCTATTGGTTAAATGTAACATTTTATATTGATTTTGAAGCTCTGTTTACATAAATATGCCAACCTGAACACAGTTTTTCCTCTCCCTTCCCCCTCCTTGATAGGTTTGATAGACTACAATTTTCATTGCTTCCGCAAAGCCATTCATGAAGTCTTCGAAGTAGGTGTTGCCTCCCACAGAATCTGCAACCATCAATCAAGCACCTCAAATATGAAAGCAGTGACTCACAATGGCACACCTAGGAATGCAGTCTAGAAGAAAGCTAATGACCTTGAATAGACTTGCCAGCTCTTCACTCCAAAGTTTTGTGGAACAAGAGAAGAGTAGTCTGAAAACCTGAAGTATGTTTCAGAGGAGAAGAGTGGTCCTAACTGTGGAACAGCAGCTTGTAACTGATGTTGGACAACTGAAACTACTGTAAAAATACTTTGAGGCCAGTGGAGTTAGAAATGCTGGTTAAAACCAACTGTGTTGCAAATGCAGTAGTTTTTCAGTTTGGAATCCTATTTTAACAGTCTGTCTCTGACTGATTGCCTGGTCAAAACTTAAAAACAGTTGAGTTTTGTGTGAAACACTGAATAGTCACTTGCTCAACTTTTTTTATCATTATTATTTTAAATTAATCTGTAGAATATCCACTTTTGCTTAAGTTTACCCTTTTGTCATGCAAAAAAACCCCCCACGTTATTAAGGCTTGTGAAACTCAGGCTTTTTGCTTGCTGAGGCTGGTCTCACAAATCATTCCGTTAAGTAGCTCTTGCTGGTGTGCTCATAATATTCTTGTGAATTCTGTGTTTGTTAAGTGGGTGCAAGGTAGAGCTCTGTTCTAGTGATTATGTGTTTGTTTAGAGAACTGACCTGGGGCTTCATTTTAAGAGATCGTGATACTTCTCGATCAGACCACACTTCTAGGTATGTCCCCTTTGATGGAAGGGAAGTATTAAAATCAGAAATAAACTACCTGCTCTCTTTTGCAAAAACATGGATGTCATAAATGTGTGATTAATCCTATTTATGAAACAACTGCATGGGTAACTGAACTGTCTGCCATCTGTTGAAATAAAGCAACCACTTTCAGCTATTCCCAAGCAAAGAAAAATGACAAAGTTACTGACTTCCGATGGTGGATCTCTTTCCTCTCTGACTGCTAATCAAGACAATTCCTAGGAGAATGTCTGAGGGTGTTATCCATGCATGACAATTAAGTATTGGTCTGCCATAATAATCTACTCATAATACTGGACTTTGAAAGCATGTTGATTCTGTACTGTGACAAACACCTTCTTGTTTGTCACCAAGCAATTTGACTATAACAGTGTTTTTTCTGATTTTGTGAATGCTTACTTTCATACTATGGGCAGTATATCTGAACTCTTTAATTTATTGATATTGGTATTATTAGAGTAGATGTCATACTATACATCAGCCTTGCTATGCAGTAAGCTCAGCCACTGGCCCGTAAAGATCTTGCCTCTCTTTACCTGTCCCTATGTGTGTATAGGTGTTGCAAAGCCATTGGACCGACTATACAAGTGCCACTATAAAAGTTTGTGCAAGAAAACCTAACTGTAAGCAATCTCTGCAACTGCTGTATTTATGTGGTCAGAAGTAACCATGGGAATGCTTCTGTGCTTATAGAAAGAACTTTAACTGAACTATGTAAAAATGAATATACATGCATTAACATTAGGGTATATACATGTACTGAATAAATGTTTATTTTACAGCAGGAGACTTTGGAATTCAAGTGCTCTAGGTCAGTTCTCTTAAACCTAGGCTGAGCCCCTTTTCGGTAATGGAACTGCAGAGTTGTTTTTTTTAAGGAAGTGTTGCAGGCTTGCAAGATTGGGTTTTGTAGTTTGCAAGCACTGTCACAGTGTTCTAATACTAAAGGTAAGAGGAGAAATAATTGGCAAGATCACAGGAAGAATGAAATAATTCCCATTTGTGCAGCGAGTTTTCCATGTTCTGAGTACATGTGTACATTCTCTTTGTTTTCACTCACTACAGGATTTTGTGCTAATAAAATGAAAAAAAAAAAAAGTACTATTGTTTCTGCTTGTCTTTAAAGCCAAAAATCTATAAATGCCTATATGCTAAAGCAAATTTTTAACAGCCATGTTATCTTTATGGTATATTTAAAAAAAGTTAAATACCATATTCCCATGTAAGACTTGAAAAATTTCAGTCAAGCTTAACTTTCATCTCAATTAAAGCTGAATCCAAAATGAATACTCAATTTTCAGCAGATGACTCTAGACTGTAAAGGCATATAAATGATCATGTCACTTGTTCTTTTCATTCATGGTGAGCCTTAGACTGTGTTCTGAAATTCTGCCTTCTGCTATGCATGTTGTGGTGACTTTCTGTGTTTCAATTTGTTGCAGGGTTTTTTTGTCAGCATTACCTTACTCTGAAATGGTTGCATCTACTAAAGGTTAATGGTCGCAGGTCAAAACCGAATACTGTCATCTTCACTATTACCTGCATAATATTAGCTTTAAAAGTTAAATTTGTCTCTTTAGTGTTTCTTTAGTTTACTGGAACTAGTCTTCCGAATTAAGTCAGATGCTGTTATTTAAGTATAGGGTTACTAACCTGTTGCTGCTTTAGTGAGGCAGTTTTTAGTTTCTGCTGCAATCTTTATGGTGCCACGGAGGAGGAAGAATAGGAATTAGGCTTTATTTTCTCGCTTGTGCAGGGACCTGTCTCCCCTTCCAGTGCTGACCTGCTGAAGGCAGAGTCCTGTTAGAGATAATGGAAGGCAATATCATAGCCTCTCCAATACAAGAACTGAAACTGAAGGATACCATCAACTGCTGCTTTACCTTTCTACCTTATTATTTTTCCCTTTTTTCTCCTCCAAACCTGTAGTGGTACAGATGCTCTGCAGTTGCTTTGTGAACAACTCAGGACATGTGGTTCTAAGGAGAAAAATGGTGCGGACAGGGGAGCACATGGGGAAAGTGGTGGTCTGCCTGCTGGCAGAAGGACTGAAAGTTTCGTTCTGTTGCAGAATAAAGCAATCCCTTGCAAGGTACCTTTCAAAGCTATGTTGTCTGCCACCGAGGGTTGCTGAGTTTCCTGTTGGGAATCCTGCCAGCTGTAGCATAGGAGAGGGATGGAGGAGAAGACCAAAGCCTGGGGAGACGGGCAGAGTAGTTAAAGATGGTGTGTCTCTGAAGTCCTGAAGGGTTCAATCTTCCCATCGTTTGGCTGGAAGATGATGGTGTGGTCTTTCCTCTCTTTCCCTCGGACCTCCCCAAAAGTTCCTCGTTACTACGTCCCTCGCTTCCGGTCTCCCCTGGCAGCGTGGGGCTGCGATGGGGCACGGGCGGGCTGTGGGCCAGCTACTCTTGGGCCGTCACTCATCTGAGGGGAAGCGCTCGTCCCGGCGTGGCCTGAAGTGCTGGAGGCTGGGAATGCGACACCCGGCCTGGGCAGTGCGCGATGTGACTGGTTTTGGGAGCTGCCGGTCGCTCGGAGTGGGCATGGCCCTGCGCCTGTGTGTGCGTGGGCTTTTCTTGGGTACCAAAGGGTTTGTGTTCCCTTTGGTGCAGAATAGAGGGTTTTAGCTTTGAGCACCCACTCGCAGTAGACGGCGCTCTGGTAACATATCTGCCAGAGGACTTTTAAAAATACTCCCTTTCGCAAAGCCATTTTCTTCACTTTAGGTCTCAGGTAAGTCTCCCTCTGAACAAACTCCACCCCCCTCCCCGCCCCCAGCCCCTTTATTGCTGCACAGTCGGACAGTGAGAGACGTTTGTAGTTTTTCCTTGGAGTCTGAGTTAACTTTTAGAATGGCAGAGGAAATTAGCATTCTTTACACTTTTCTGTTTTCTCAAGTGCTGTTGCTGTATCCCAAATAAAACATTCTATTTTTTTCTTGCATTACATTTCCATTGACTCCTGTTGCTGTGCATATGGCCATCTTCTCCCTTCCTTTCCTTTTCCTGCTATGCTTTGCCTTCCCAACACTGATTTCTCCCCTGACAGTTGTGGAAACAGGTACAAACATATCGTTTAAAAAGTTCTACAGGCACCTTTTCTGAATGCTGGAGTGTTTTTTGAGTCAATTTACATTTGGTAAAATTCTCTTACGCTGCCTGTATAAACAGGTTGTGTGCAGGACTTGAACGGATACTAATTAAGTTCACTGATGATACTAAATTGGGAAGAGCTGAAGTTGGTTTTGAGATGGCAAGAGAGGTGAGAGAATTTTGTATGCATTTGTCCCTGTACAATGAAGAAAAAATAGCAGGTACCTCAGTGTCTCAGTGGGCTTGGTATATTGAGAATGTTTAGGTCTCTGACAGGGTAGAAAATGAAATTAACAGAAAGGAAATTCATCCAGATCGAGAGAAAAGCATTACTGATTCATTTGTTGCACCCCACAATCTTCCCACTCCCCCGTCTGAATCAAAACTCTAGAAAGATTTTTCTCTGTACTTTGTTCTGATAATTCTGAAGTGATGATTTGGTTCTTCTGCACATTTTTCTTCATCAGTAACGTCTCTTCTGAAACAGGCAAACTATTAGAGCTATATTTAGCTTTCCCATTGCCAGATATTGATCCGAGTAAACAGTAAGAATTATCTGGAATCCTTTCTCACTGTGCTATAATCCCCATATTTATCCAATTTTCTGATGTACCAAGAAATTGCTAATCTTAAAGATGCACCACTTGGAAATCCCTCTTCTGTGTCTTACTGGGAAGGTTTACAGTTCACCACTTATGAACTGCTATGGACATTATGGCCATAAGTGCTGTTTTATCAATCCTGTCCTAAGGAAGGTCAGTGCTACTTCGGCTGTCTTTGTGTTTTGTTCTGAACCAAAGTCAGTCAGTACAGGAGAAGAAAATGATGAGTACAGTACTGCAGGTAAGAAACTAGACAGAACTGACAACTCTATCCCTACTTATGGACCAGTGCTTTTAATTATTTAGACTTCTATACCATATAGTGAAAGTCATTTTACTGTTAAAAAATAGGTACTTTCTGTGTAAGCTAAAAGTACATACTTTCTGTATGAGTTATCATCCTAAAACGAAAAAACTGTCACTTTAGGGGTTCAGGGTTGTTGATTAACTGACTTATGTTGAAGTACCAAGTAAAATGAAAGTCCATGGTGGGTAACGGTAGTGTGGATCCATTACACCTTTTCTGGCTTACAGTGAGTAAATATTTTATTCGGTGTTCCCTTGTGATCTAAAGACAGTTTATTTTTTTGCCCTCTAGATGGCGGTCTTGTTCTCTTTGAAAGAATATTATACAGCATCTGGTAGTGCTCTAAGGGAGAAAGTTTATTTAATTAGTCACAGTTTTTATGTTTGCATATTTGCAGTGTAACGTTTATGAGCGAAAATGTTGATATGTGACTGTAACATTGAAAACCTGCTGGGAACATCTATGAGCTGATGTCTTCTGCTGCTGGGCAGGAAGAAGGTAAGTACTAACTTGTTTCAGAGAACTGCAAGTATTCATTATATCAAAAACCCGCTAATTTATCATACAAGAAAAATTACATAAATTATACTTTAATTTCCAAACAACAGCTTAATAAAACCACATCTTCATGAATAAGCCATCAGTGGTGTGGAGTGAAAACTTCCTGAGGTTTTCAGTTCTTCCTTGCTCATAAAGCTAGATTTTTTGGTTTTTTGAAGTTCTTCATTTTTTTTGGCTAGGTAAAGCTGCTTAACAGAGGAAGGAGTGAGTCCAATGTTTGCTATTCAGCTGACATCATTACTTGTAAATGAATCAACTTAGAACAGGGCTTTGTTAATTACTGTAAGTACAGAGAGGCAGAAGGACCTATTGCCCAGTTTTCTGAATTGTGATGAAAACATATAATTTTTACAGTGTCTCTTTTGTTTCTACATGTCTTTACATACACATTTTTCCCTGCTTCTGAACTGCTGAAAATGGAGTTTTCTCACTAAGTGTCACACTGAACAGGAAGTGCTCTCCTTTTTACTGTAGCACCAATCTTAGGGTCTTTAGAAACTACTAGTTGCTGTTAAAGACAATTGTGAAGGGATGATATCTTAGACGATTCATCACTGATTAAAATAATTGCTTTCTGGAAAAGACTCTAATAAGTTAATGCTTCTGAATGGGAGATCTTAAGATTATTAACCATCCTTCTGCTGCCTTGAAGAGAGATAGCAGTTTCTGTCACAATTAGTACAGATGGTCAGAGATGACTGGTTAATCTGCCTTTCCTGCAGGGAGGGGGCAGAGGATGGACCAGGCTCTGCTCAGGGAAGCCCAGTGATGGGACAAGAGGAAAGGGCAGGAACTGATGCCCAGGAAGTTCCACGTGAACATGAGGAAGAACTGCTTTTCTGTGCAGTAACCAAGCACTGAACAGGCTGCCCAGAGAGGGTGTGGAGTCTTCCTCCATGGAGATATCCCAGAACCATCTGAATACAATCCTATGCCATGTACTCTGAGATGACCCTGCCTGAGCATGGAGGTGGGACCAGATGACCCACTGTGGTCCCTTCAAACCTGATCCATTCTGTGATTCTGTGATAGGTAAGTTGTTATTCTTTCTTCATGATTAGGGATGAATCATGGTTGAAAAACATGATGTAAAGCATTCAATGATCTTACCAGTCATTCATAACAACTCCTATGTCCCGTAGATTTTTTATGAAAAAAGCAAAATAATTTGTATCCATCACATGTGCTTGTGTTAAGATCACAATTTCCATGACATTACTGTGCTTTAATAAAGTCTGTCAACTTAGCCTAGCTGGTAATGGCTCACAGCACATCAGTCTTAAAGAATACATGAATCTATTAGTGAATAAGTTAATTGTAATTTTATGCAGAATTGTATCACAGAACTCTCTTAGGGACAAAAAGTAACCTCTCTTGGTTGGAAGGAGAATATGACATCCTATTTATTAGGATGTGATAACATCTATTTATAAGGATGAGATAGAAGTCTGTATCTTAACTTATTCTTCCACTTATTATTGCACCTTGTCTTCAAGTTTTATGACTACCTCACACCAGAAAGTTATTAAACATGAGCATATGGCTTATGTGCTGGTGGTAGCACTAAGTTCTCTCACTGCAATGCACCAAGCATTTGGAGGAAGGAAAAGGAATACAAAAGAACAAATAAAAAAAAAAAGCTGTAAAATTATAATGAGGGAGTGTGCAGCCCCTCTCAGCAAGCAGCTCACTAGAGCAGAAGTGTGGCCTCAGTCACAGCACTGTGACTCATTATTAGAATCCTTTGCCTAGAGGCTTGGAGCAGTGATGCAGGAGAACTTCATGCTGGGAAGCTGATAGCTCGTTGGAGTGACTGTGGAACTAATCAGGCTGCTGAAGGCTCGCGTTTGTTTCCTGACAGACGCATTCAGAATCAAACATTCAGACTATCGGGTTCCATGCATTTCTGTGAGGGCACAAAGCATCCCAGCTTATTCGGTATGAAATGTTGTTGTTGTTATTGTTGCAGTAATAAAAATTATTATCATTATTACCAGCCTTAGTTCTCCGGGGAATAAGAAAATGTCCTTTTGGAACTGTTGCAAATCTGACATTTTGTTTTGTAAATTATTTCTCTGACTTGGACAGGACAGGATGTTAATTTTCAACATTAGAATGATATTTCCTTATCAGCCTAGGAAAGGCATTACTAGAATGAATATTCCTCTGGTGCTGCTCTCCAGTGACAACACAGGAATTACAATATTAGTCTAATTCTAAAAATTTTCCACCTTGTGCTCATTTTGTATTCCTAATTGTTTCAGTATCTTTGCATAATGTGACTGCCACACAGCTCCTCTTTTGTAGTGATAAAGGTATTCATCCTTGGTCACTTCATAACACTGCAGATTCTTTATCGTAATATCTAAAAGTCTCTTGAAGTTTGAACAGTGTTCCAGTGCCTTTATGTTCTTTACTATATGTGTTCTTATTTATCTGTCTGGATCTATAACTGTTCATAAAAAGAGCAAAATTTGATGTTAAGTGGAAGCACAGGAGGCCTTCAGGGAAGAGAAGACCAAAGCCTGAGAAAGTAGGCTGTTATTTCAGCATCACAGTTCTCCTATCTTACATATTCTGGCACAAGACAATATCCTGTCCTTTTTTTTTCAGTGATGGTGCTGGAAAAACTTACCTTGCATTTCTTTATTTTAACATGGGGAGTCCAGTCTTAAACATCTCATTTTCATTGTACCATATAAAGAAAATGCCACTTGACCAAGACTGGGCTCTGCAATAGCCCGTTTACTAAATTGCTTTAACCAGCAAATAGAAAATACCAAAGAAAATGATAGGCTTAATATTCCACTTTGTTAAAGATTTGGGTGTCTGACTTCATTAAACAACCAAGGCAGGTTAGTCTTTTTTTCATACAGAATACGGGAAGGAGAAGGTTCACTTATACCCAGTACTGATAGGCAGGAACTCAAGTGCAGTAGGAATCTACCCAGTGGAAACTTAGGTACACAGGGAATTCAGGTGCCCTTCAAAGCTGACTGGCAACTGAGTAGAGCATTTGGGAATTAGGGTGATAGGTCCCATTTGTAAATTTGTTGTCAAATGGTTCTTAAGATTGTTGTATTTCATTTTTCTGAAGGAGAGGAGAACATGTGGTTCTCTATGCCTGTGTACATGACCAAACAAATAAAACTTATTTATGCTCACAATGAGGTTAGGAACAACAGTTATGGGTTCCTGGGGTTTTTAATTGTCAAGATTTAGTACATTGTTTTCTAAACGAAGTGGTCAAGACACATGCTTTTGCCATCTCTTTTCCTTTATTGATTTATATTTGAAATTTACTGAATCCAGAAATGCTTTGAAAGAAAGAACTATAGGTTGAGATGTGGTTAAACTAGAGATAGGAGGCTTTGGTTTGCTTCATCTGGCTGAAATGAATTTGAAATATTAGATAAACTTTTACCCTCATACGTTCCTGTGACAACCTACTTGACATAAACAGCAGTTGTACAGAACTATGACTTTAACCTCCCTGTGGTTGGGTTTGAAACATGAGCAAGATGGAGACCTAGATTTGTATGTGTTTTTATGAATTTGCATCATTGCATTATAACTCTGTAGAAAAAATGGACTGCATATGCCGATTCAGATGCACACAAGTCTGAACTTAAAGTATTTAAATAATATTCGGTGATAATTTTAATGGTTTGGAGTTTGGAAAATGTTATTTCTGTATGTATGTACTCCGTTTTGTTCGAAAATTTTGTCATGCTTTGGAATGGCTACTTACCAGGGTATTGTACTTGGCTGAAAATTATTTGGACTTACTGAGTGTGAAATAGTAATTTGCAAGCTCTAAGGCCGGAATACTTGCCAGTCATTTACAGATTTCAATACGCATACCAAAGAAATTTATGGAAAACTTTAAATTCAAGGATTTTGTCTTTAAAGACTTTTAGTGTTGTCTCTCCTTTCAATATAGTGAAACTGCTGGTTCAAATGGCATGTTGATAGTACCAAGTAAAAGCAGTTACTGGAATATTTTGTTCATCACAAATAGTGCCGTAAGCAAAATTAAATAAGGAACATAAATGCAGTTTTAAAACAAGGCTTAATGAAATACAAAGAAATTGTAGTACTGTGTAACTTGGGAATACAATATCTGTCATGTATGGTGCTTTCTAGGTGATGTGAAGCTGCTGTCAAACCTTGCATTTCAGTGACAATCATCTGATCTAATTTCCGTATCTTGATAATGTTTTGGTTACTTGATAGAATCTAACTACGGCTGACCATAGCACATAACGTAAATGACAAATTTTGCTCTTTCTTACCTGCACATGCTTCCTGGACACATTTTGATTGATCTCTGTTTCTTTGCATTAGTTTCAATTCTCTATCATTAAGAGAACAGTATAGGCAATGTAATTATTGTCTGTGCTGCTGTTTTCCTTTCATTGTTGTTTTTTGGGGGGTTTTTTTGTGGTTTTTTTTTTGGGTTTTTTGTGAAGGATTACACTGCAGGCTTTTGTTTGTTTGTTTTGTTGTTTGATTTACTACTGGCTTCTCACAGCAGGAGAAATGGTAAATGTACGATTTTCTACCATCTCTTCACTGTCTTCCCTACATGAATTTTCTACTTAGTCTTTCTGAAGAATTCCTTGTTTCATCTCTTAAAAATACATTTATAAATGACGGTTTTGATGTGTTTATGCATATTTTAAGTATCTAAATGGCCAAAGCATTAGTTAGGGCTTTTACACTTTCCTTCTTCTCTATTTATTGCTTTGGGCAAATATGTTGAGTGAAAATACGAATGCTTCATTGAAGGGCAATATGCTCAAAAAACATTATCTCTTAGTTTAAAATGTATACTGAATACAGCTGGAATGTGAGGCTTGTTTAACATAATATTCCAGTTTAGTTATTGTATAACAGAGTAAGAAATCCCAGAGGAATTTTGTTAGGAAGGTAAAATAGAATCAGATAAACTCCTTATTATTGCAAAAGTTTCCTTAATCACATTGTTTAAAGTTTGCAATACGTTATAATGCTTATTAGTGGTTTTTCATTTTCAGCTGTCATATAATTCCTTTTACTAACTCTGGATAAATAGTACTCTCAATACTTTGGTTTTAGTTATAGATGATTTATATATGACCAGACAGCTGATATAATAAAGAAATATTGTGTTTTCCACTGTGTTGCACTTAGAGGTTCAAATGTGTTAATGCAATTTATTTGATTTGTAATATTTTATAAAAGTTTCTTCAACTAAAAGTCTGTTAGCAATTCTTGTTGTCAAAGATTATGAAAGGAAATGAAATGTTCTTTGAGCTGTAATGACAGCAGATGGTCATGGTCTAACCCAGAGAAATAGAAATAGTCTCATAGTCTCCTTTTGTTCCTGTTTTTCAGTGAAAACTGTACATTATCAAAAGTCATTATTAGAGTCACTGAAATGCATGTTCTTTTCAATGGGCATGTGTGAGGAAATAAATTTGGAATATTGGTTTGCTATGCAATTTCTAATGATGGTTCCCCTTCTCAACTGTATTTTCCCTGTTATTCTTTTGTTTACCAATTTGAAGTTTGATTTGTGTTTGAGTCGGAAGTATTCTGAGAGAAGTGGGTAAGGATCTTGAACAGAGCTACCAGAACAGCAGTGTGAGTATTTAAAAGCAAATATGTAAATAAGTCTAGTGGTTTGTGGGTTTTTTGGTTTGGTTTGGTTTGTGGTTTTTTTGCTTGTTTGTGGTTTTCTTGTGGGCTTTTTGTGTGGTTTTTTTGTGTGTGTGTGTGTGTGGTTGTTTTTTTTTTTTTCTGCTTGCTGGTTGTTGGTTTTTTTTGTTGGGAGGGAGAGAAGCCCTGAATCTGGGGCTGGTTGAGATCTGTACCCTTTGGTATGGAAAGTCTTCAAGATTTAAACTTTATCAGCTGCTTTTTTTTTTGTTATTTGAAGCAAAGGAAATAAAGTGGCATAGCTAGCTATTAAGATACAGTCAGGCTAAGTGGTATTGGATAAAGGAGTTAATAGAATTGAAGATGAGAACAAAATCTTAGCAGTTCTCAGCTACCTAAATTTTTAAAATTTGAAGTTTAACTTTTTAGGAGACTTAAAGACAGATAATAATGGAAATGGGACAGGCTAATACTGTGTTTCAACAATTAATGCCTTCTTGAATCCATTAACTTTTCTAAAAATGCACTGTACTCAGCTAGATTGGGTTGTCTGGAGAGGAAATGTTCAAAACTATCAAGAGTCTGTGGATAATCCAGTGTTTAAATGGATCATCTCTTCTGCTAAAAAGTGCTGATGGAGGGCATTTGGTTTTTTTCACCTTATGTCTAATTTATATGCTCAGTTCTGTTTCCTTTCTCTTCAGACCAGTCTTCAAAAGCCAGCAGAATGTTTGCCACTTTCTTTCCATGATGATCCTTATACATGATGATGAAGTTAATTCTCCAAGTCTTTTCATAAACATAAAGTACTGAATTCTGCCAGTCTCTTGTAATGGTAAAATTCTTTCTGTAATTCTTTGTTGCTCTTTTCAAATGCGAACACCAAAACACCTTGCATTCCATTTGTTTTGATTTGCTGATGCAAGCTGCAATAATAGGTTAGTTTCATCTTGTCTTCTCTACTCTTACATGCACCCACTTACTGCCTTCATCTGTTTTTCCACAACATTGCAATGAAAGCTTACATTGCAGTGCTTCCCTAAGTCTTTCTTAGAAGCATTCTTTCCCAAGATCTTGTCCCCTAATCTGTATCTGTGTCTTGAATCCCTTCTTGATATCCATATTTTTACATTTTGTTATATTAGAATACTATCAAATATGATATAGCAGTGGTACTTTTTAAAAAATCCACACTCCTTTTTATGCCTGAATGAATCTCTTCATTGTTAATGACTTTGCCAATACTATAAACAATGGAGAGGGAAAGGAATTGAGCTGACAGAGAGGTGTGTTTATTTAAATAGGTCTGTGCATAAGAGTTTTCCCGAAACAGAGATGCTTGAAGAAAAATTAAGAACTTTTCTGTTTTTCTAAAAAGTGTTAGGAGCCTCTTGGATTAATGGATTTTTAGGTACAGAAGGTGTTCAGATTTCTTTTGTGTCATAAACTTTGTATAATAAATGTTATCAGTCAACTTTGGGATACTGCATTAGGTTTGACTAAGTAGAATTTCTAGAGGTATATCAAGTGAATACTTGAAAACATAAAAAAAGACAGACTGTGCTTTTCCTTCAGCCATATATTTCAATTATTGATCCTTTTCCTTTAGTGAACATGGCCAATGTTGTTGCATAGAATTTTAATAGAAGTGGCCATAATGCCAAGATAGAAAATGCAGGCAAACATAAGACCAATTGGAAATCAGTGATTATAGCTTTTAGTAATTTCTCAGGGCAATGAAAAAGGAAGGCATGATCCTGCCCCCCCTTAACCTTACTAGCTGTTGTAAACAATTGCCATTAAAAGAAGTTACCTCTTTTCAGGGTAAGTCTTTTGAGATAAGATAATTAACATTTTAGTAAATTGGAAGGGGCAGTTTATCTCGTGAAGATCTGAGTTACTTGGCTTATATTTAGATGCTTTTTCTTCCCTTGGTTTGAAACTTAGGAGACTGGTATTTCTTGCTTCTCTAGCTTCAAAGTGTTTACAGAAAAAAGAGTGACCGCTGCATTTTGAAGGCAGAGCGTATCCTTCATTCTACCTTCTCCCTGTAATGTTCAGTGGCTAAAATAGATTCCTGCTGAAGCCCTGAGTCAGGAGGGCTGACCCAACAGAGCAGTGTGTGTGACACATAATGAAAGGTTGAACTGTCTGTCTCTGAGGTGGCGTAGCAGATCAAATCACGGAGGATCAGGCAGAGATGTGTTGCCTTGCTCTGAGTGACAGAAGTTAATAATTAGTGACAATGATTGACAGATACACTCCATCTGCCGCTCTGACGCCCAGGAGCAGTTATTCCACAACTGTCTGCAGGCACAATGAACTCCTCTGGGAGAGAGGGATGGACTGTGATTGACAGCTGCCTCTAAGAGAGACAGGCCACTGACAGGAAAGTCACTGTCAGCAGAAGTGTTGAAGTCTCCCCCTGTTCCCTGGAAGTTTCACTCCCTGTATACATTTATTCTCTTTCATTTATCCTGTCAGGTGGGGTTTTAAATATACTATTAGCCGGTCGTTTTCTTAACTGCAGGGGTTTTTTTTCCGGTGGTAATGTAGAGATTCATACACAGTGAGACAACTTCACCTGTCTGTGGCTGAATGATACACTGTAGACCAGTGGACTGACATAGCTATATCTAATTAATCTGTCTTTTCCTTTGTTGGGAAAGGAGAAATATTGCATTGCTTTCTCTGTATATTGGTATTTTGAATGTTCACGTAACAATGTTGCGCTTTTTATGTTTCCAAATGCAGAAAAAATATTTGGAAATGTCTTATAAGTCTGTGGTATTATCCCTTCGGTTTTGCAATATTGTAGTAAAAATGTAGGTTGTTTTTGACAGACATAATAGTCTGTGGTTCCTAGATTTTAATAACATGCTGTAAACGGATAACTATGAATTCTAATGTAAAATTGTATTTAACAAAGACAAACCAAATTTATCCTGCATTCTTTAAAGTAAAAGCACATGAGAAAATGTATTGTAGCATCCTTAAAATGTTCATTTCATCACTGACCCTAATTATAGATTGTTTGTTCTATGAAAATAAGTGCGAATAGCATTAAATTTTTTGGGGTCTCATTTCTTAGCTCATTTCTAGCAACCTTCAAGGTCTGGGAAGATTTAAGAGTATAATTCCTTTTAGTTTTTGTTTTGTTTTATTTTCTTCCAAGTCACATTAGAATAATCCGAATATATTTATCCAAACCCTATATAAAATTGCAGTTGTGGAACATTAGATACCAAACCATTTCCATTTAACAGGAAGTAGTTCTTACTCTACCATACATATAAAAACAAATTCTGTGTTCCGTTCATAATTGCCAACTATCTTCTGTCTAGCATATGGGACCACATAAAAGAATAGAGTTGCTGCTCCAACGAACTGCCACAGATGCTCTAATAGTTCTTTATAGTGTATGTTTCTTTTATTTTAAGGATGTTATTTTTGAACTGGTTTGTGACGCTCTACAGTGAAGTCTTTTGTTAATCAAATATTCTACGTAGAGGAGATCTATGTCAAATTTTGTTCCTGTTTCCTTTCTTACTTTGAACCCCTCTCTGCGTTTTCTGGAGTTACACGTTTTGGATTGCCTGCCTAGATAGAAAGCTATCAAATGTAGAATGAACAAAACACTGGAAGAGATCTTGTCTTTGCTTGTTTTCACAATAACCCTTATTATGTTTTCTAGTGATAGATACAATGCTTAAAATTTGAGTTTGCTTTTTTTTTAATTTAATGAAATTATGTATTGTTTTTAAGTGATCACCTGATCTTTATGGACAGGTGAATAGCTGGATAGCTTCCATCTTTCTGTTACTGTTCTCTTGCTATGTGGTGGTGCTGAAATCTCTGCTGCTGCTCCTGCCGGGCCAGGAAGGAAATACATAGTAGTCTAAAGAACCTACCAGGTTAGTGGAACTGTTCCATATGGAAGAGCTACCCCATAATAAAGCTCGAGGTAGCATGTTCCAAGATCACTGCACTACCTGTTGGTGGACATTCATTTACTCTGGATTTAAGCATCTCCAAACTGTATAGAATAGCTTTGTATAGAATAGCTTCTATACAAAGTATGTGTGGAGATGTTAATGTGTTCAAATACTGTTGCTGTATTGTCAAGTGCCAGTTATAACAACACAAGGCTTTTTGTTCATACCTGATTTTATGGTTTGCAGTTTTCCTCTGAAAAGTCTTTTCTATCGCTGGTGCCTCTAGTTCTGATTCCTTTTCATAAAATGAAGAGTGAATTGACTGACCCTTTTAATATGTGGTTCTTTAGAGTTAAAGCTTAAGGAAATTAAGCAGACTGTTACTTGAAAAGTAAGATTGGGCTTTCGAGGGTTCAAATGTTAGTCAAATTACGGCATAGCTTGACATGGTTTTGAAGTATATTTTTCAAAGAAGCCAGTTTAAAATTGCTTTTGAGTTGTTTTATGTCTGCAAATTAAACAGTTTGATAGAATCACACTTTCTGATATTTCTGCATAGTTATGGGAGTGATCTGTTATACACTGACACTTACTTGGTCTATGTTTGTAACAACATAAAGCTAACAATGCTACTTTCATAGCAAAAATGCAAGTGAATCAAAACTAAATAACTTGCCTAACTTCTATAATTTTTTCTTTCTGTAATCTTGTTTACATCTTACCTAGTTTTGGATTTTTTGTCAAAAAAGTTTGTTTGTGTTTTTTCTCTTGCTAATTTAGCTGATTGTGTGAGATTTTTCACCGTCTTTGAAAATCATATCATTTAGGTTTTTAATTTTCTAATGTGTTGCAAAAGGTTTGCACAAGCTTTCATATCAACTGATTTTTGTTATTCATATGTGAGAAGGCAAAGGCTGCCATGCTGTTTGACAGAATCATTAATTTTGAGAAGCCTGTCTTGGCAGTGTTCATGAATATTCTTTTTTGTTTGTTTTTTATTTGAATCTTGTACAAAATGACTTATACCCAAGAGTAGCTAAGTTCCGAACAAGGCAATATGCGAGCAGAGAGTCCTGTCTTCTTGCTGGTGATACCTATTTCTGAAGGCCCTAAGGTCTTCCTTACATGATTTAACTACTGATAGGCTGTGGCAGAACAGTATTATGATCAAATGCAAGGAACCCATATATAGATTTCCTGCCAAAAGATGGGCAATTATTTCATTTGTGGTGTAGAGTTTACTTCAATGGGGGCAACAAATTGAATGTTTTCCTTCTATTTAGCTGTTAGCTTTTGGTGGGCTGTCTTTTCTTGTTTGTTTTTGTTTTTGTTTTGCTGGGTTTTGTTTTGTTGGTTTTTTCGTAATTAAATTGGATCTTAATTTTTCTGCTGAATTTCTTTGCAGTTAATTAACCAGATGAAAGCAATCACTGGGTAGGGAGGCATGACTACTGTTATTTATGAAACTCCAAAACTCTACTGAAAGGAAAGGTGTCATCATCACACTCCCTTTGCCCTTTTGGTATGACTCTATTCACTTCCAAACTTAAAACAGCTTACACTTGAATATCTGCACTGGATTCCTCTGGGTTGCTCTTGCTTTACACTGTGGTAAATAGCAGAATCTAATACCACTTCTCTGTATTTTGTGCTCTGAGGGTGTCTATAAGACATGAACACTTATTAATGTATTTTTTTCCCTTTTAGTTGTAGCAATTTCAAATAATTGCTGACCAAATAAAAGAAAAAAAAAATCCAACATGTTTTTATATGTTTCTTAGTGAATGGTTTTGACTAAAGAATTAACTCAAATTCCTTAGAGCTACTAAGCATGATAGAGATCTTCCTTGAGGAATCAAGAATGCTGTGCTGCTTTCTCCTGGTTGTTTTTTCAGAATAAGTCTTGCATCATATGCTGTTAGATTGGTAGTGAGAAAGTTCTTTCTTTTATAACATGAGTGTTCTACAGTACCAATGGGTAATGACTTTTTTGATTACCATAAACATCAAGAAAGTACACATCTAAAGGGTAGAAGTGACTGCTGGCATTTGAAAAGAACTTCCATGGTTCAACTTCTTGGTTACTCTTTTGTTTTGTTTTAGGAATGTCTTGTCAGTCATCAGACTCTGGTTACTTTAAGTAATGATAGATGTAAGTGCTGTCATCGAGTTCTTGGAAATAGCACTTGATAAAGTCTCCCTTCTTACCTTCCGAGCCATTATTTAGGTAAATTAACAAGAAAATTCAATGTTACTGTAGAGAAAGGAAGTTCAGCATACAAAGTTATTTCAGTTACTACAAAATCTATAAGAAGAAGATCTTATGCTATGTAATGGTGTAATATTTGAAAACTAAGGCAATTTTTTTGTGTCTATTTTCAGGGGGAAATAACATTACCCTTTCATTAAACTGTGTTGATTTTCTAGAATGTTTTATTTTAGACTGTCAACGGTCAGTTCACATGTCTTTTCCCATTTCAAATCTTTCCTTGATTCACAATTTGAATTAAAGATCTGGAAAGAACAAGGCCAACTGAGAGAGCTACTTTGATCAAGCTGAGGGGCAGAGGCTACAACTTGGAGACTGAAGCTTTGGGCTCTTTGAACACATACTTTCAGTCTAAGGCTTCATTTGTAAAGTTCACTGGCCATGCCTGTTAGCAGTGAAAGTCAAGTCTTGTTGAGTGTCTGTTTGCTAGCACAGCAGGAGGTGCATCAGTTGTCTGAGTAGGGGTGCTGTCGGTTCAGCTGACATGTACAAGAAGCAGCATGCCTTGCAGAAATGAGTGTGTGATAACTATACAGTGAGCAAAATATTCTTAAGGCATTAGGAAACTGAACATATCTCACTGTGTTACACTTCATCTTCACAATTCAAAATGACACATTTTTATAAGTTCAACAGTCATAATGGAATACATGTGTCTGGCCCTGTGAACATAACCCTTTAAAGCTCCTTAAGTTTTATGGAGTGCTTTGCTACACAGACCTCTATAGAGACAGTTTTGAAGGAGGCGGGGAAAACCCCCTGCTCTGCTAAAGTGTGGTTAGAAAGAAGCTCCCCCCCCTGCTATGTTTGACTCGCAGAACTTGAAGTACTTAGTGGAATGAATAAGTATCAACTGAGAGGTTTTTTTCCATGTTCATAATTTTGTTTCCTTCTCTTTTTTTGTTTACACATCCATTCTAGTGTGTGCTACCTCAGCATTATTATTACTTCTGAGTTGATGTCCTTACCAGCAAGCTGTAATCTTTGTCTCATCATTATCAGCCTGCTGTGAATCTGTTCTGCAGCTGATGGCCATTGATTCAGTAATGTACATTTCCTCAGTAATACTTTCCCCTTGGAGTGTTACTTTTTCCTCCTTCGTGTTGTACAATAATTAACCCTTTTGGCCAGTATGCTGAGATCACCTCAAGTGCTACACATAAGCCCTGCAGGGATATGAGGAAACAGATGCTACCAGCACTTTATCATTTAATTATGATTACAGATGTTTTTGCACTCAGGAGACTTGCCTATCTTGGCAGTACATTTCCCACCCGGTCAGTCAACAGAATGTGAAATATGTTTCTCGGTTGCTTTTGCAGTACAATGTTGAGTTACCTCCTGATAGGAAGAAGCAGATCAGGTAGTTTTTTCTAGAGTCAGAGCAGTGCTAAATAACTCCATGTAGACTTTATTTCCTAAATTATTATTATTATTGTTGTTGTTGTTGTCTTTATTATTATTTTAAAGTCTCAAGTTACTTAGGGTGAATCAATAGAAATACAGCTATAACTTTTACATATTTTGGGGAGCTGAGCGATAGCTTGGTTCATCCCTTGCATGGTTTTTCACCTCTGATTTGGTCTCTTTAAAACACATTTTAATGTTGTTCTTTATATTGGTCCGTGCCTTTAGATTGTTTTCTCAAATTAAGTTTAACGAGTTATTTCATGTGGAGAGTGGAAATAAGCCCATGATAAGGAAAGTCCCCATAACAGTGAAAATATGAAATGGCTCAGTTTGAATTGAGAGGCAGCCAGACAAGTGGGCCAGCTTCACCATACTTTGCCCTTCTAAAACTTGCATGTGGTGAAGCTGTTTCCAGCCTTATTTCTTCAAGACACTAAGTATTGATTTGGAAAGCATTTTAGTGCATTCGTTGCTAGCTTGAGGTGCCAAACAATATTGTATCTACACTTCACTTGCCAAGGTAGGGTTTCAGAAAATGAGAATTCTACTGAGGAGCATCAGCTCTGTGGGCAGATCTACAGCAGAAATCAACTTCCATTCTTCACTGACCTTCCATATTTGATCACATGGTAATGTTTGTACGTTGTTGTTTCATCCATGAGAAAGCATTAAGAGAATAAGAATGATTAGAACGACACTAAGTGGTCTGAAAGGAATGTAGACCTATACTTAAATGCATTACTGCTAATATTTTCTAGATTATTGCTTTTGTATATTTGTATAACTTTTTATGAAGATACAGTTTCTAAAGATAACTTAGTGGCATGTCGCCTTTACAAAAATCTTCTTTTTCGTGTTTACAGATAGTGTGTTAGATTTTCATTAAAGAGAAGGATTTTCAGTTTTGGTTGTATAATTTCAAGTAATATATTTGGAAGTAAAGCATATAGTTCTCATGGAGTCATTAAGTTTTACTTAAGACAATTCAGAGATTCAGAATCTGAGATTCAGATATCTGAGCAGTTAGTGCTTTTGCTTGGCTTGCTTATAGCTGGAGAATGGATCTAAGGATTTTAGGGACAGATGCCACAGTCTACAAATATTTAGAATTTTTTAAAAATATTTTGTGAGGATTTTCTGGTAACTCCACATCACAATAAAAATGTTCCTGATCCAAGGTGTATTTTCTTCAAGTGCTTTCATTCGCAAAAAGTATGTGGCTGCATAATAGAATCAGCTGTGAAATCTGTAGCCTCTCAACTCTGTGTCAGGAAGGAATCGCTTTCAGACTAATGTTTTTTATTGATCAGGATGAGAGTAAAATAAGAATATTTTATTTACCTAGTCAGATTAACTGGGAACGCCTGTTAAAATCCCCTGTGTTTTCAGGTAAGACATGTTAGATTTTTCTGTGAGATGAAAGGAACAGGGCCTGCAGCAAAGCTGTTCTAATTGAAAATAAAGATACACATGAATCACAGCAATGACACCTCCCCTGTTGTTAGCTTTCCCATGTAGGGAAGGATTATCTCACTGAAAACAAGAAAAGCACATTGTTCACCTAAGAGGAGCCTGATTTAGGGCATACAATGGCTGCCATGTTTATACCTCCTTGGGTTCTTCTGCCACACAAGAACCATTGTGTGATGGCACCTCTGAAAGTGTGTTCCCTTGAAAAAGAGTACCTGTGATTGCCCTTGTTCAGTTTCCATTCAGTTTTCTTGTCTAATTAAGTGGTTACAGATAGATCATAAACCAACATAATTCTGTCTGCAAACTTGGCTTCACGGTTACGTTAAGCTGTGCATTAATTAGAAGCATTGTCATACTGACAATATATATGGTCATTCAATCCTTGTTCTTGTGGGACTTTCATATTTCCAATCATTGGGCCAATGTTTGTCTGACTCTAGCAATATTTTTACATAAACTATATGAGAGTAATTATGATATGAATTATTACAGATTTTTGGAAAGGGCAGAGTGTTTATATATGAAAAATATTCTTTGACTGGAAAACAGAAATCTAAATTATGTCTGATGTTGGGTTTTTTTCTTTGTTGTTGTGTTTTTTGGTTGGTTGATTAGTTTTGTCCCTTAAAATCTCTTAGTAAAACTGTCAAAGGCGAGAGCACGGCTTTATTGTTCTTCATTAGTATGTCAATGCAGGCTACAAATGTGGAGCTACACAGAAAAACAGTGATGTTCCCAATGTTATGTGAATGAACCAGCTGTTAATAAGCTCACAAGGCTTCTTGAAGACAAAACCATCAGCCTTTCAATGTTTATAATAGACAAGCCTTGTGTTATTTAGCAGATAACATTTCTGGTATTCTGGACTTACGTTTGTTGAACTCCTGAAATATTGGGATGTTAAGCTATTTTAAGAACTGGGAGATTTTATGATGTTCCTTCCATCTTTCTGCCTCTACTTTACAAATATTTTAGTTCCCATTGAGTGACTTAAAAGCTGTAAAAGTAGACTTTACTAATTTAAAAAATAATTCTTCTCACCAGCCCTTTTAATCAAGAAGAGGCATCTGAAGTGTCTGGTTATGGTTCCGATTTCATTTGTGAGTCATTGGCCCTGCTTCATTCAATATAAACTGTAATGAAGAGGTCATGGAGATGAAATAACATATTTAAAAATTATAATGATGCAGATAGAATAGTAGGATTATATCACATTTCTGCAATCTAAAATTTTTTGACTAATGTAATGAATCGGGATTTTTTTTTTTGCTAGAAGATAGAGGTCTTTGACCTTTCTTTGACTTGATTAACTGAGATGGTAATTTTGAAATTGACGGGACTGGTATTTAATTTCTTCCAGTGTTTTGTTTATAATTAAATACTAACACTTCTAATGACAATTTTAATCAGCCCAATCTGAAAATCTCTTATTGTACTTTTTCAACCAGCATTTGAAATATTGGTATTTGTGGTGCCAGAAATTACATATTTTATTTTGCTATTTGTGGACCTAATTGTTTTGTTGTTGAATGAGTGGAGACTTTGCCGAAGGCCAAAATTAAGAGGGAAGATGCAGAATGAAGATTCTAAGCTTTGATTAGAAGGGCTTACTTAGTATTGACAGGCAGAATGTTCAAAAGTTGCATCCATGAAAGCACTGCTCACAATATTGGCTGCTTTCTAATTGTACCAAACCTTTTGGAACATGTCAGAAGTGGTTTTTTAGAAATGAGTATGCATCAATAGCATGCAGGATGTGTGTGTATAGTTCCTATTTTCAAAACACATAGATATGAATGGTGGGATTCAATTACCCCAATGCCAGACCCTAATAGAGTTTTAGGTGCTGGCAGTGGCAGGTCCTTCTCCAGAGGGATATGGCTCTCCTCTGTCCTGTGTTACATATGGTTAGTGAGGAGGTCTGAAAAGTTCTGAGCTTAGACTGTGTAGTATCAGAAGTTAGTTGCTTTTTCATGGTGATCATCATATTTTTATGCTGTTACCTGCTCAAGCTGATATACCCTAATGACATTTCCTGGGCAATGCTTTAATTCCCCTGAAATTGCCTGAATGCAAATGTCTGTTGCAGCTTCATAGTCAGGTGCACTTTCCTGTGATATCCTTGGGGAGATTGTGAAGGAGCAGCATGCCAGTTCTGGGTTGGGTGCAACATGCTTCTGATTCATGGGTGGTGGCGTTGTCTTGCCTGGTGTTCTTCTTTGTTGAGAGCCTGAACCAGCAGGAGGTTGAGAGGTGCTATTAGACTAGTTCCTTGCTGTGGTTCAATGCAGGCTGGTTTTGTCTCCTCACCTCCCTCATAATAATGCATTGACAGAAATTAAGTGTGTCCTCACAGCTCTCCTGGAGGAGCCACCCACTCACCTCTTCTCCAGCTTCGGTCTCCCCTCCTTGACTGGGAGGGAAGTTGTTAAAAAGAACATTTCTCCCTCTGCCATTACAATCCACTTAGTGACATAAGAAATGTCACTCATGATGATTAACATTTTAAAGCAGTAAATCTTGAAGGTCAGTCTGAAACAGAGGACAGGGAATGCTCATGGCTTTCCTTTCCTGCCTGCCTCCCAAGAGGAAATATATTGCACGAAAATAGTGTTGGCATGGCAATAATGACACCTTGCTTTTCCATTATTTTCCATCAATAAAAAGGGTAAAAATTATTTGAGACATGTGAATATAAAATAAATAAACAATTATATTTATGCACTATATATATATATGCACTACTTTGACTTATTACCATATTCTCAGAAAAGAGCTGATACTTAAATCAATGCACCTTCTAAGAGTGTCAGATTGCTCTGTAGAACTCATTAATTAGACTATTGAAATGATACAGTAAAAATGAAGAAAACTCAGTACATAAGAACAGGGGATTTTTTTTTAATAGAAAAAAATGCCCCCTCTATAGAACCCCATATAACAGAAGTCCTCCCTCACAGCACACGTCTTGCTGCCTCTGCTACCCCCCAGGTTTCTTGCTAAGTACATTCTGATGCCACATTGAAACATAAAATAGGTAGAATCAAGCAGCCACCAACTATTTATATGCTAATATATATCCCCCAAGCTGAAGTAAGCACCTAAAGCCTATTGCTGCTATTAATGATGGCTATGCTTTAACCTCTATGGAAAAAAAGAAAAGTATTTTTCCTTCAGGAAACAACTCAGTTTCTGTAAGATGAAATGTAATTATCTGTTATCAGATGTCCTTTAAAAATGGAAGGCCTATTTAAGCTGCTAAAAATATTGAATGCCTAATTCCACCATAATAGCATTTTAATTTCAGTAAATCACAGCTCTATTGTTACAGGACATTTTGCTGTAGGAATGTGGTAAGAGTTCCATCTTGGCTTTTTAAAGAAACATTTCCCTTTCTTTTAGACATTCAGTTAAATCTTTACAATCATCTAACCTTTTTGTGACACAAAATTTTACTTAGTAAGTGAGAAAACAATGGCCATTAGCATCTAAAAGACTTTGTTTTAAAAAGTAGTTAAAGTTAAATTGATCTAGGTATTCTCTGCAGAATATGTTTTGGTTGTTGAATTACTCATTTATGTTAGAAAGCTAGAGTTTAATTCATTACTGTTCTCCATTTAAAATACTTATTTAAAATGCTAGACAAAGTTGGTGGAAAGTCCTATTGTAACTGGGTCTGTGAATTGATGCTGATGATCATTTGAAGAGTGGTGACAAAGGCAGGCGAATGCAAGGGGTCACTGTTTTCTGTTATCAAAAAGTACATTTACTTTTCTATACAAAATTGTTTATTTATCAACACTTTTACTGTTACAGTTTACATACATGAGTAATATAATTTAGGATCCTCATTTACATTGATGATTTTGATGATAACTTTATAATAGCTTATATAAAGTTATTTTGCCAATAGGTACCTCAGGAGTCTTTTTGAAATGTTGAGCTTTGCTTCATATTTTCTATTGAACCCTACTCTTGCTTATTGTAATTTTTGTTCTACAGGATCAGATGAAAACCTTTGTGTCCAGGCTTCATTATGACGTCCAATGTGGCTACAAGAGATATTTCTACCCAGCATTCACTAACATAGAGACTTCTTGTACTGTGACAGTTTCATTAGCCCTGAACCTTATTGGTACTTGCATTTGAATGCCAGTAGCATTCATTAGCGTAGAATTCTAAATATATCATGTTACTTGTTCTGTGTTTTCACTTTCTGGCTTTTAACTTTTAGTCAAAATAAACTGGAAAATATTCTTTGGTTGCTAGCAATGCATAATAAAGTTGTAAACCTCCTGTAACCTGCTTAAAACATATTATTGTGGTTATAGGATCAATCAAAATTCAGCTATATGAGATTTGTTCTCAATATTGTGAGAGGTGCATTAATGAAAGCTCTTTCAGAACTATATAGGTCACATATAGTGTAAATGCCTCTGTATATTTGCAGAATAATGATAATACTAGGGAAGGAACAGCAATAACAAATTGTTAATTTTGAGACAAGTTCTGCTACTTTGGGTGGAAAAGCAGCATTGAGAACTTAAACCTTTGACTATTGATGAAATGTTTCTGCTTTCGGATTTTTAGGAACATGGTGAAGAAAGCTACACAGCACTTTGTTCAGTAGGATAATTTACCTTCTTAATACATTTTTTTATTCTTACCTTCAATTCACCTTTCACTGACAATATGAAGTCATACTTTCATTTGCTCCATAGATTATCTTCTTCAAGTTAAACTTGTGGTTTTAAACACTGACCTACATTGATTGTATTTAGACCATTGATAGGCTTAAACGTCTGTCGTATTGATATGAACTGAAGCAAAATGTCTTGTACCTGCTTTTAATATGTGTGCTTTTATGGCAGTGGGAATGAAAAGGCCAAGGCCCCTAAGAGCTAAGTCTGCTGCTGTCATATTTGCATCCAAACTCTTGTGCTTTTTGGATGGTGTTGTGCATCTGTGCATAAATCATGTACCAAATTATAGGTATCTTGAAATATGTAAGTGGAAGAAGGCTACTTTTGACACATGGCAAACTGACTAGGACAGCCTGGAGATTGTCTTCTCTAAAATCGTCTCTAGAGAGTGGTGGTTGTCTTTTAACCACAACGCTTGTTAAACTTGAAGCTAAAAAAAAGGGTCAAATCTCTAAACAGAATAAAAAAGATTCTAGCTCTACAGCATGCAGGATTAGTACTGTCTTATTTTGTAAGATATAATAAAGAGGATACAGTATGCTGCATACATGAAACAGTCATCATTCGGTTAAAATCCAGTTATTGCAGCACTGAAAACACTAGCAGTGACCGGCCTGTAATAGCCATGGCATATAGCCATATGAAACAACCTATTTAAGGAAGTCAGCTACCACTTAAATGACTGTAATAAGCATCCTCTGAGCAGCTCTACCTCTGCGAGTGCCATTTATCACAGTGTAATAGAAAATTGTAATGAACACCTAGGTATTCTACTGTTCTATTCTCATGTATTAGGAGAAATGCAAATGACGTGTCCGAGATGAGCATTGTAGTGTTTTGGGTTTTGTTTTGTTTTTTTTTCTTTGTTGGTTTGGTTTGTGTTGGGTTTTTTTTCCCTCCTTTACCTCTCCTCACCCTATCAAATACTACATGTCTATAATGTGTGCAGAATGAATTCTTCTTGCCTGGAAGGTTTGTGTTTGAGAGATAAAGACTATCACTCTGTAATTCTAATCTATGTTTTCTCTGCAGTTACTGTCTAGTGCTAGTGTAGGTGATACTTACTGAACAGGAAAGTGAACAGAAAGAAAACTGTTATTCTGTAAGGAATGTGGGCTTTGGCCCAAACCTTAGCAAATGTGTAAGAATGCAAAATTGCAACAAAAAAAATTTGTTAGGGCTCTAAAACAGTTTTTGTTCTCCTTAATGCTGATGGCTAATTTTCACTGTTCTCTAGCAGAAATCACTATTACCCCTGCATCTGTTGTGTCAAAGAGCTAAACCCACACCTCAGAGTTTATTGATAGAGATGTCCCTGGAGTCAGTCTCACTGTAGTTACTTACCTGTGACACCAGACAATCGGAGGGTTTAAAAGATACAGAGGGGCTGGCATGTTGTCATTCTCTTGGTTGTCCAGAATCTCTTTTATCCTTTGCAGGCATAAGATTCCAAGAAGTGAAGTCCTTATCTCCAGGGCTGGGCTGCCCTTCTCTTTGCGATGGGCTGGGGTCCTTTAGTTTAATACTCAAGCGTCACTATTCATATACAACGTGAACTAGACATGTATCTTAGAGAAGTTAATATCATTTCATACTATGAAGACTAATCAGTATCGTAGTTAAGGAGTGAGATTTTCCCAAGAATTGGAAGCACACATCTGCCGTGTAAACTGGGTTTTGTCTGTTGCATTCTAAATGAACCAGAGTACTCACAAGTACGTTTTTAATGGGTTCTTGGTTTTATTTAAGAATTCACTCTCTATAACTTCCCACAGTAAGTCAGCTGAACTTTTTGCAGAGCTGCAACTTCTCCTTTGCCATGAGTGTGATGATGTCCTGGTCCCAGCTGGGCAGAGTAAATTTTTGCTGTAGCCAGGTGCAGGCATGGCCAGAACCTGGAGGTTATTCTGTACCATTTCACATCATTTTCTGGGAACAGTGGTAGCGTGGCTGTGGTCAGGTCAAATCACTCTCTCTCTTTTGTATGCTTTTTTATTAGTATTGTAGCTGTTAACTGTTTGGGTTTTTATCTTGTTGCTGTTTCCAGTAAAATGTTCTGATCTCAACCTGTGATCTTTGCCTTTTGTGCTTCCAGTTCTCCTCCTCAGCTGCCAGAGGTTTCAGTGGGAGCACTAAATTGGAGAATGCGATTCCTAAACCATGACAGATGGCCATTCCATCATCTAAGGTGTGTTAATAGCGTTCACATAGTTATTATTCCATTAATAAGACCATTATAACCGTTGAATATCAGAAATTTACTTTGAGGAGCAAATATCACTTGCAAGTGCGTTGTTACAGCTGAATAAGCATATTTCTTCACTTAAGTTAATAAAACACATCTTCTAAGTATTACTTTAATTTTGATGACGAATGAAAAGAGTGAGCCATTAATAAGCCCTTTAAAAGCTACTGACTACGCTAATACCTTCTGTAAATGGAAATAGCACTTTTTAATCAAGTATTTAAGGTTATATACTCACTAGGAAGTGCTGCTTTGAGCATTAATAGTGAATCTTTCTGTGCTGTAATGAAAGATAAAAGTAAGAACATAATTTCAAATGGCTAATTATGCTGTTTTATAGGTGAAGTTATTGAATCAATGTGAAGCTACCTTTTTTTTTCCATATTTTTTCCTTTTTCATCATAAATGGGGGCCACTGTGATTACATTGCATTAAGAGGAATTCAAAGGACAGGAGCAAAATGGTAAGGAATTTGCTCTAGGATTGAACTAGATTGATTCCTGCTTGAACAGGAAGGTTGAGTCAGATGACTCACTGTGGTCCTTTCCAATTTGACTGATTCTGTGAATTATTTGCGTGTCTTAGAGGACCTGTACTTTGAGGGACGTTTTGAGGATATGAAGAAAACGTTGCTATTGCAACGTATGTTTTGCTAAAAGTAACTCTCCCTGGTGCTGGAAGTGTCTTCATTGTTAAGATTTAATTGCTATGAAGTCACCTTTTTCATAAAGGAGACTTGAAATTTTGTATGCATAATTCTAACATCAAATGGTGTATTTTTAAAGAGTTTTAGGGTAGGGGCAGAACCCCACTAGGAAATTGTGATCTTTTACAGCGAACAACAAATCCCAGACCATCGGATTTAAAATCTGCCCTGCTGTCCCTCCTGAAGATCCTGTAACTGTTCAACAGGGCACTGCAGTCACAGGTCTCATCCCACCAGCTTTCACGTATGCCAGTGATGTTAAATCTCTGGGACTGGACCAAAGCTTCGAGCTCCTCTTGTTTGTTCCTGATGCTGCCTGCATTGGTGTAGAAACATTGTAGGTGTGGTATATTGTAGCAAATACCTTGTGAGGCAGATTGAGGGATCCCATGGGTGTTCCTTTCTCAAGTTTTGGCACACCATCCCATCGCTCATCACTGGTGAACCTGGTTTTGTCCCCTTCCCCATTTCAAGCTGGTTTAAAGCTCTGTCAATGAGACCCACTGGCTCCTGTGCTAGAACTTTTTTCCTTCTGAGACAGGTACATCCTATCAGATGTCAGTAGACTAGGTGTTGAGTAGATTTTTTAGCAGAATTAGTGGGTAAGCACTCAGGTTGCCCGGGGAACCTGTGGCATCTCCATCAAAACCATCCTGGAAAACATTTGATCAATGTGATTGTACTTTAAAGTTGGCTCTGCACAAAGCAAGAGTTTTGAATACATGACCTGCTGGAGTTCCTGCAATCTAAGTGGGTTTCTTTCGTATTTTTACGAGCATTAGTCTGCATTTATTGAATTGGAATGTCTGTGTGTAAGCTTTGGGAATCTTCCTGATATTCCTGATGCTTGAATTCAATAATTTTGTTAATCCTCTTTCTAAGAAGGTGGGAATGTTGTTTCGGTTTGTCTAACTGCCCCCCCACCCCCACCCCCCCACCCCCCCCAAAAAAAAAGAGGAGAGGAGAGTTCCAAAACTTAGAATAAAAATAATAATAACTAAAAACCAACCAAAAAAAACCCATGAAAATCTACTGAACTTGGTGGTGTGTATGAGAAGGGAAAGAAATGAAGGCAGGCAGAATAAATACTTAGATGCAAATGAGTTAAACATGTTTTACAGCAAGGGATTGGATCAAACACAACTTGGATTACAAGTGCCAAAATGATAGGTCATTATCACAGCATGGCATATTATTTTTGTGATGAGGGCCATTTGTTCCCAGAAGTTAAGAAAAAAAATGGCCCTTTTTAATGCTGTTACTAATAATAAATAATTGGTTATGCTGAAACTCCTTTGCCTTTAAGGGATTGATTTAAAGCTCCAGTTCACAGTAATTCTCACCTTTAGTGGGAATATGAGGTTTTAGTACTGAGATGCTTTAAAAAAAAAAAAAAAAAAAAAAGAAGGAAAAAATAATTCAGTAAATAATGCTTTTTAACATTTCCTGACAACTAGAATTGCTTGAAAAATCCTTACTCCTTAGATGCAATTCATAACTTGTACTTCATGACACAAAGGTTGATGTGTAACTGTAGCAGAGTGAGTCTGCCACATTCGTGAAGTGTGGAAAATGTGAATCCAGGTGCAGTTTGCCTTATTTAAAATAGCTGAATAAGGACTGAATAGGTGGGAAGCACGTGAACTTTTAACTAGAGATGCTGCTATGAAAAAACCTTCCAGACAAATGATGTACTTTTCTAAACCTAGCCTTAGATACTGCACTTATGACGCTCAGTGATGTAAAAGGTTGGTTAGGTTTTCATGACGTGAAAATTTAAATGTGTAATAAAAAAATTGCCTCTAAAGTGGTTATTATATGTAACATTTTCTTTTAAAAGAAGAATTAACAGGAACTGCCCATAATGACAGAAAACGTGAATTTCAGATGATGAATAACATACAGAGAGTTTTATGTGTAAATATGCACAAAACTGCTGGGGATTTGATGATTTTAAATTTTTTTTTTTTCTTTAGTATTTGGATATTTTGGGGTGGATTTTTTTTTTTTTTTAGTGTTGATAGCTGAAAAGGTCTGACGCTGATTCAATTTGACATCTTAGTCATGAAACAAATGTTTGAATAAAACAGGCTCGGAGGAGATAAGACAGTACCAACAGTTAAATTTACCAAATTTGCAAAAAAACTATGTGTTGCTCTGTGAAATTATCTGAATTTCTGTTCGTAGTAAACTGTTTTCAAATAGCATAAATATATTTAAGCAAAAATAGTAATAATATATGATCCAAGAGATAAAAGGATGTCAACTTTGTTTTCTTATTTCCCTCTTAAAATTGGTTTGATGCTGCTACTTTTTCAGAGAAGTCTTATCATCTCACAGATGATAAGACAGACTAGATTTTTCTCAAATATTTCTTCTTTAGGTAGAGAGTAGTGTGAAATGTGGCCAAAAAAAGTCAAGGTACAAGAGACTGCAGCAGAAATTTTGTCATCCTTAAACTGTCATGCCAGTTGGACATTATTTGTTGAGCAGAAATAAGCAAATGCAAGATGGAAATTGTTTTACACTGTTCAGTGTAGACTAGCATCCTTCTTTGTATTAGTGGGCCTTTAAGATTTGTTATCACAATTAGAAGTCTAACAGACAGCAGTCCCATAGCATCACTTCTGAACATAAAATACCATTTTAATAAATCATTGTCTACACTGAAGTGCCCCTTCAAACTTAAACCTTTTCCTTTCCCTCTCCCTACCACATACACAAGCTCTTGGGTCCATATATTATTCATTACAATCAAATAAGACACAGTGGTGGCTCAGTAAGCTTGCTTTTCATATAAGAATTGATTTTATTGAGTAACGTGCAGTGCAGACCCTGATTCCAGCAGCCAGAGCTGAAATGAGCAATTCTCTCATTGTAATAATGTGCCTCTGTCATCTCCTTATTATCAGCATGATAAAAGATGAAATATTCACAGATGCTGCCCTCCTAACCTGATCACAGTTTGATATTTGAGCTTTGGAAATGAGTTTTATAGGCTTTAATATACTCCTTGGCGGAGTGACCCCTGAAATTTAACATTATTACAGAGCAGATATTTAAAAAACTGGGGAGGCAAATTACATCAAAATGAAAATATTAAGGAGTATTATGACTGTACCTAGTGGGAACTTGCTACTGCTGAAACTGAGGATGCCATAAAGCTCAGCACGCTGGTGTCAAAAACATCAGAAAAAAAATAATAACAGCACAGGCACCTTGACTTCAGTTATTTTATACATAGGATTAAACAAAATTACTGGAATGGGTTTTTTCCTATAGGCCAGCTTTCCAGGAAGAAAAGGCACATTATTCTCAACTTCATTTGCAGCGCCCTTACCAGTTCTTTTAAAATGCACATTGTTTCTTTTCAGTGCAAACACCAATAAAAAATACTTAAGTGTAATGAAACTGAAGATTACACTTTAAAAAAGAATAAGCCAACATCACTAGGTGGAACATTTTGATTCAATTTCCGTTGCTATCACTGTTTTGAGGGACAAGTTTCTGCCAATGTCTGGGACAGGAAGAGCTAAGGAAGTTTCCTAAAATGAAAATAGAGGAATGTACAACATGTATTCAAGGAATGTACAACATGTATTCAAGATCTTTCCATCCAAATACTAGATTGTTAAAGTTAGGAAATAGTAAATTTTAAATTCCTATAGAGATGATGTTACCAGAAAGAAGAACATGTAATTTATTAATTTACATAAATCATCAGTTAAAGGATGACAAAAAATGATAAATTATAAGGAAGGGGATGAAATATCTAGGTCTATTTTATTAGGTTTGCTTAGATGTGCATAAAATAAAGAGAAAAAAATCTTAGAGAAGATTCTGCATTTATAGTCATTGACGTTCTCCTGATTGCAGTGATCATTAGACAATCCTTGTAGGAGAAAAGGAGACTGAAATGTGAATAATGCAAGTCATTCAGTGGTGTGGTGCTCAGTGTACTTGAAAAATGGAGTGGTGGTGGTGGAAATGTTTCTTCTTTCTGTGACAGAAAGGAGAAGGGGGTTTCTGTTGCCGTTTTGTGGAATTTTTGTTTGTTTTAAATAGAAGTTTTTCATTACCTTATGGAATTCTTGTTGACTTCAGTATGCCTGCGTGCATGAGCTGCATACTTTTTTTTTTGTTCCTAATTAATGATACCTCTAAGGCCTTTATTTAATCTGTATTTATATCTTGGCTTTTTAATCTGTCTGTGTACTGAAATATGCTTAGTTTTCAGGCAATTTACAGTTTTGAGTTACACATTTGTGGTAGTTTGGACATCATCAAGTCAGTGTGATTGTAATATCCTCTGCACTGCTCTAGCCAAAGCTCTTGCTAAATTCAGCTCAGCAGAAGCAAGTCCAGTTACCTCATAAATAGTGGAAATGATTGCAAATCAGAATTCATATATGTCTCTGTCTCAGTGGGTAACTGTATTCCCCACAAAGGAAACAATCATCTCTTTCAAATTTCTGTTTGCCCTTTCACTCAGATATGTTTGGAGATAATCTGGAGAGGGAGATCTTGCAGAGTCTTACTGAACTGTTACTGGAAATCTAAAATAAATGTCCTGTGTCCAACAGTACTACTCGTAGATGTATGTTTCAAATGTTATCCCTACTGTAATGAACTTGCAGCATCATGTGTTTTAGTTCCCTAGCTGGGTTTGGCACTTTTTGGCATTATTTTTTCCTAAATTAGTTTTTCGTTTTATTAGAAAATTGAAACCATGGAGATTCATCAGCAGTTTTCTTTCAGAAACAGGCTATACAGTCATTTTAGTTCATGTGGGTGCTTTCTTTGCCAGTCTGCTGAAAGTTGAAAGTAATTCCTCTTTTAGAATTACTAATAAACATATTAAGAATTCTTGCCTCAATTTCTGTACGTTACCATGAATCTTGTAAAACAGGAATCCAGTTCTTAGTATTTTTTTCTGGTTTGTCTTTTTGAGAACATAAATGGATAAAATTTGTTATAATTATAGACACGCTAAACTGCTTTATAAAAGTAAGAATACATCTAGCCTCATAACCTGGCTGTGGTACTGCATCCTTAGGTAAAGCATAGAAGAGATGTTTTGATTGGTTTTGGGCTCTCTGAGAAAGCAGTTGCACTTATCTATCATACATACCTTAAAAAGAATAAGAAGAAACCTGACATAGAATTGACAGTATTTGTGAAACATATTCATATGTTAGCTTTTCCCCTCCAATTTTTAGGCAAGGAAAAGAGCGAAAAGAGAAGCAAAAGGATAGAATCACTGAGGATGGAATAGACTGCTGACCTTTTGTGCTTGTGCTCAGATCCTGCACAGACCTTTTTGACTGTCTGTGTATTCACATTTTAGTTGCTTTTTTTCTGGTGCTGTAAGTAGGCAGAAAACACAAATAATGTGGGTTACATCAACTCCAGCTACTAATGATAATTAAGCATCTGTATTTAAGATGGTTTTTTGTTTTCATATGACACTTACCTAGACAGACTTAGCAAGCCAAAGTTAGAGATGGACATAGTCTCCATACTGGCAGCTTGAACAGGTCTCTAAACCTGTTAGATATGTGGAGCAACCTGTTCTTTTTCTACACAATAGATCCTTTTACATATGCTGCTGTGTACCTACCCATTGACCAGAATTCCTGGGAGTACTTTGTGTTCTGAGACATGTATTCATTTGGGATTGGAGTTATACTTTGGACCATATTCTTTTCCTGGAGATAGTGACCTCCAGCGGCAGTAGTCTCTTGAAACAGGATCTTCTGACTTCACAAACTATCCAAGAAAAAAATTATGTAGGTGTTTTTTTGTTTTTTTTTTTTTTTGGCTAAGACAAAGCCTATCACTACATCAAAAAAAAAGGTGATTAAAAAATATTATTGCTGAAAACTAGGAATGACAAAATATGAGCTAGAATGGCAAACACAAAACATGGTGTGTTTTCACTGAGACCAGATTTGAAGATCACTCCTTTGTGGAAGCAAACACGCCCCTTGTAGAGTAGCTACTAAGATCCCTGTGCATGCATAACTCCTGGGGGACTTCTGAAAAAGTTTAGTCCAGAACAAGTCACTGGTTGGGAAACAATCCAGCCAAATAGCTGTTACATAGCTACAGCTTTGGAGGACAGAGAGAGGCACAAAATTGGCACAAGAGGCAGGAAGGTGTAAGGTGCTCCTGAGATTCAATCTGTGGAGGTGAGCCAGGGGCAGAATGAACAGAGAGGGCAGAGAAGAAATGTACATTTGCCTGATTGATGTTTAGGAGGCAATAAACCACTGGCAAGCTACTGAAGGGAAGAGGCAGCAAAGTGGAGCTCAAATAGAGAGAAGCCATGACTGAGGATGATCCACCGAACTTTAGAAGTATATATCAAAGAGAGCAAAAATGAAATGTTTGCATAACCTAAAGCACAAGCTGTGTTTCTCATCAGATTAAATAAGAATTTCAGCTGAGATTGCAACTTTTTTCCTGGTTTTGGTTGGTTGGTTTTGATTTGATTTGTGGGTTTTGTTTTATTTTGGGGGTTCTTTTGTTTATTTGCTTGATTTTTGGTTTCCTGCACCACTGTCACAATTCAGGAAAGTTTTTGTATGAATCTTTGTATCAGGGTGCCATTTACTGTGAACACAATCTCTTTTCTGTCATTGCTCTGCTACTTATTCATACTCTGAGGTGTGTATGTTTGGACAAAGGCATTTTTGACATATTTTTCTAGTTTAATTAAGTGGTCTTTATATTTGTGAATTGACTCAGGAATGGCATCTTTAATTGGAATTTATTTTATATTGCCTTTAAGTTTATTTAATTCCATCGTACTAAGGTTGGAAGAATTCTATAACAATGTAATGGAAAGAGTAAGAAGTTTAATTAAACTCTGAAATTGTTCACATTTCTACTCATAAAGTAGTTGCTTAATAGTTTATTTCCAAAGTGTCAGTTATTCTTCCCCTGTTGCTCATCTAACTTTAGTTTTCTCTCTCTGCCCCTTACCAAATGATTTAGCATTTGACTGAAACCACTTTTTATTTCAGTGTTTGTGATCTATGCTGGAGATCCCATTATGTCCAACATAAAATTGGATTAGTGAAATATTTTATTGTTGACTGCAAAAGTGCTGTGATATTTTAATTGCAATCTAGCTATTAATGGGAAAGATCTATAATCTTGTTGGCATAAGTGATACATTTGGCACTTTAAACCAAGCAGTACCTTTCTTTAACTATAAATACAGTTCTGTACTATAAGTGAGGAAGGAGAAAAATCTTACTACTTAAATAGTTTTGTTTGCTTACTTCATGTAAATATTGACATAGTAGAACTAGAAAACACTATGTTTAAAGTCATGGGACTGCAGTGCAAATCTTACTTTTCTGCGTTTGCTGTATTAGGCTGTAATATTTCCACTTAAGGAAATATTAAAGTACTTAATCTATTACTTTGAGGATTCAGGTATCTTTACCCTAAATATTTCTTTTCACACATCACCCTTACATGTAGGGATTAGCTGGGGGGGTGGGGGGAATAATATGTCTGAATACCTATACCTAAATAAAATGACTTGGATTGATAGCTCAGACCTCAAGAAAATTTCTGCCAGTCCAGCTGTCACTTTCCTGTTTAGGAGCAGAGATGCACCCAGGAAAGAGGTCAAAACAGTTTAAACAACAACAACAACAACAACAAGATGTGCTTGTTCCTTGTGAATAGACTTGGAGCCCTAGTAAATAAAACGACCAGACTGATCAATACTGTTGCATGATCTACTGGAGCTCTTTCTGCTTCTGTCACAGTCCTGGCTCTACACAGCTTCCCAGTGTTTAGGCATCTCAGTAGTTTGAAGAAAGAAAGGCAAAGCAGGGGGAAAGCAAACAAAACAAAACAAAAAGTAATGAGTATGAATATCTAAAGCAAACTTTCACATGTAGAATTCCAAGGCATGAAGGAGAAACTCTTTCTGCATTATAGAAACTAGGAAATACACTTCAGACTATCCTGTAATTCTCAAATTATGGTTGCTGACTGATGTCTATCTGGTATGTTGTGAGCTTCATTTATGTTTTTATGTATTGTTAAATGAAGTGGGTTTCCATATGACTTTGGATTACAAGCACCAGGCGTTTGTTTTTATTTTCATTCTTTGTTACTTTTGGCATTTGTAAACTGTTGTATGAATCATGGATAGCCAGAGTTCAAGCACTGAAATGTATCACAGAAATGTCCAAGAGTTGGTGTTAATGGCATTAAAGTTATTCTGATAGAAGAAATATTCAATTTATTATGTCTTATGGGGTAAACTCCCTATAAAGAGAGAACAAAAAGCTTTGTATGTCTAGGAAGTCTCATTCTTGAGGCTCTCTTTGTCCTGAGAGACATAGTTAATGTGGAGGGTAAACATGTAAACCAAAAAATAAACCCCAATCAAATCAGCAGTTAATCTAAGTAGAGGAAGGGAATAGACAGTAAGGCCTTCTGGGAAAGGAAGAGATGGATATTTGGCCTTGTCAATACCTTGAGAAAATGAGTACCCAGTTCATTCTTGCTTGAGTGTTCTAGAACAACTGGGTGAAGCCTATGTCTCTCTCTGCAAGGTCAGAAGTGGTTCCTGTTGAGATCTTTGTTGAAATTTGTTACATGTAAAATCCACTAGCTATGCTCAAATCTCTGGCAGGCTACTCAATCTTTAGTTGTCGACAACTGTACTGACACAGATGAGTATCAGAAATTGCTGTTTTCTGTATGCATTCTCCAGTATGCAGAGCTATCCATGCTGGAACAGGATCAAAAAACCCACAGAGAATATAAATTCTTTCATTTAAAAGAGCATCGTATTTGTGGACTGTTAACTTTAGGCAGCTGTTCTGGTTATGTGTAGGTGTATTTCTGTTAAAAGAACATGCACTTCCTAGTTGGAAGGGAACTCTAAAAGTAAAAATTGTTTAATTGAACATAATCAGTATTTATTACACAAAGTAAGGCTGATCACAGATGTTTTATTCAGTGCAAGATTATTAACTACTGAAATATCAAACAAGAGGCCTGGTATCTGAGAACGCGAAATTTAAGAAAACCAGTTGAAGTATGGTGTTTACATTACAGGATTAGATTACTGGCAGTTTGCACTAGAGGGAGCCAGTCTTTAGGCTAGTGCTCTAATGAAATACAGTTTGCAGGTGCGTATGGTGGAATAGAAACTGAAGCATGTAGGGGCATAGTTGCAGAAACTGAAACATTTAGGTGCACATTTCTTTCTCACTATATCTTTGTTTTGCAAGTGGGAAGCTGGTGATTTTGAAGTCCTGCTGAAGTTGCCTCTACGCTTGTATGATCAGAAGGTATTTGTGTCCCTCTTTTAAGTATGACAGCAATATCTTTTACGTCTTCTCCATAAAACCTTAGTTGGCATTGTCCTAGCTTCATAATTTCCAATTAAAAAACATATAAAAACAACTAAATAAATTTATATCTAATATTGAATTTTCAGTGAAATTGTGCATGAAGGTCATTTAACTTGCAAATGTGCCTCACTGTTTTTTCTAGTAGATGATACAAATTTTTATTTGTCTGGAATTCTTGTCAGCTGTGGTTACCTGCAATTCTGGATGCTCAAAGCACTAAGAACAAAAAGACAAAGATTTCATAATTTCCACAGATAGTCTAATCCCATACTTCCCTGTTATAGCCTTAGAAAGTTTTCCATAGTATTGAATCTTATTTCCCATGCTATGATCTGAGCCATTTATGTTTTGCTTTGTTCAATTCCCCCTATGTTAAAAGGGGAAGAGCTTGTTTCCCTTTATGTACTAGCTTTTTACACATTTGTATTCTCGCTATCATGGTTTTTTTCCCACTCTATCTTCTCTAGATTTTGTGTTCCAGTGTTTTCAGTTTTTCCCACTGTATCTTGTGTTCTACATATCTGCTTGTGCTTCTTCTGTTCTCTGTACTTAGTTTATACATGAGTATGTTCAGTATGGTACCCACTGGTTGATTTTGGATATTCCGGCTAAGGCCTTACTATAGAAAATATTGAAGGCTTTACAACTTGACTTGTCATCCTTGTGGAGGCCCGCACTAATCTAATAACATTCAATTTTTAGTTCATGTGACGTAAAGGCAAACCTATAGCCTTATGATGTGCCGAGACAGTGTATGTAAGTGGACTTACCACCTGTGATATTATAACAGGGAGCCTCAAGCTGAATGAACCCTGCACATGTCCTTGGATGTACTACAATGAGATGAAACTCTTTTCTGCAGGAATAAGCAGTGCTTCCCTTTCTTCCATTCCTGTGTGTATGGTTCAGTGTAAAGCTGTGGAACATGTCCTTTTTGCTTTGCAAAAAATATTAAACATCCTTCATTTTGATGAGAAGCTGGCAGCTGGTTGAGTTTTAAACCAAATAGGGAGAGTTAATAGTGATAAAAAGGGGTTGCTGTATACGTCTGTTTGTAGTTGCTATGCTGGCATCTTGATCTGACTATGCCTTTTAGCTATAGTGCAAGTTTCTGTGTGTGCTCTGTCAGTTCTAATATTGCCTACAACAATAGCTGAATTTATTATGTTACTTGTACCTCTCTTCTTCTTTCTACCTGGGGTGACTTCTCTATGCTCCAGGTCATATGGCTGAATTCTTTAGAGTCTTTTATTCTTGTCTGTGGTTTTAAAGATATTTGGAAGTTTCTATTGTTCTTTGCTATTGAAGGCAAAAAAGATCTTGTCTGTAGAAAGCTATGGAAAGTTTACAGATCACTTGCATCTAGATGAGAGACTGATCTCACGTAAGTGTTTCAGTTTTGCTAATCAGGCTAGCCTGAAGGTTAGCCTAGTCATCAGTTTGTTTCTGCTGTCTGGAAGATCTTGACAGTAGGTAATTTAGGCCTTACATAGAAGACCATACGTCAAGGAAGGTTGTCTGGCTGCTGGATCATTTCTTTGGATCTCTACCTTCAAATAAATGTGATGAAGGACAAGCTGTTGAGGAGTGAATACATACTACTAATAAACAGCAGCTCTGAGTATCAGACCATAAGATGTTGAGTGCTGAGTCTTAGAATGACTGAAATTGCTGTAATCTAACTTCAAAATGTAGATGATGCTTCTTGCAGATATTGGACATATTTGGGCAGTGCTCAACTTTGAACAGTAGATGTTTAACAGTCTGAAGAGGTTGTGGCCAGAACCAAAAATTTGCAGGGAAAAGAGGGTTTAAGGCTATAGAAAGTGGGTTTGATAAGACTGGCGTTATTTATATACAAATGTACTGGGTGGTTCTTTCTGTTACTTCTCCGGCTTTCCGTTATTAACAGTGGAGATGTTCAGAGTGTGCACACAGTGACAGACTGGGCAATTTCTACATGAACCACTGGTTTAAAACTGCCTTTTGATTTAGTCTGATATGGGATCATGGAACGCAGTGATAATCTGAGAATGTTGCATAGTCCTTATAATGCAACCTTGACATACTTAAACATTCTTGGGTAATGGAAACAGTTTAATTAAATTTCTGTAGCTTATATGAACAAAGACAAGAAAACTACTGCCCTAAGCATTCTATCCAAAAGTTCAGGATTCCTTGAGTTTAACTTGCAGGGAATTTTCTTTCTTTGAGTTTTACATGAGAGAAATTTGATTTGTTATGGTAAATGATTTCTTGTCTCTGTTTTTGTCTACTTCTCACTGGGGATTGTTTATGTGGGGTTTTTTTTTACTTAGAGGGTCACTAGTTTTAAGAAGTGGTTTCTTCTTGGCTTGTTTCAGACTCTACAGTAAGATTAATGGTCAGTTATCACCTGGCAGAACACTAGACAGTCTCCTACCTCCAGCTTCCTTTGATCCTGCTCCGCAGCCCTGCTGCACTTTCAAAAGAAGATGGTAGTAAACAACTGCTCAAGTACACAGTAACTTATTTAACGTTTTTAACAAGACATTGCTTGGAAATAGTTCTAGAAGATGGGCAGACTCTGAAAGTAAAAAGTATTGAACACCTCTATAGAAAAGAGGGTGTCTTTTTTTTTTTTTTTAAATTTTAGAAGGATTCATACCCACAAGTAGAATAATGCACAATACAATTTGAATTAGAGTTGGAGCAAATGTCTGGCACTTCTTCAGTTCACAAGAGCACTTTGAAAATGAAGAATGTCAAGTGTTGAAAAATGCAAGGAAAGGCCTGGATTAATGTCTCAGAATATTATGAAAGAAAAACTAAGCAAGTTAATTGGGCAATTTGAAGGTTTTTCCCTACAATTATCTTATGCCCCTGTTTGTCATTTCAGTGCCATCTGCTGAGGATTTTAATGGACTATATGAATCGAGTGTTAAGGTCTACATTTGAAATGTCATGAAGAAAATTCTTTTGTGTTCTGATAATGGAAGCATTCTTTCACCAAATTCAAGCTGGTGGAGTTGCTACATGACTGTTTTCTAATTCACTATCATCTGTCTTCTTCGAAATTCATTGTTTCATGGGGTGCACACGTTTAAATGCCTGCCTAATCTGACCCTCAAAAATTTACCTTGTGTTTGATTTGGACTGTATCAGAGCCATTGTACCCAAAGGTGTATGAAATGCATTATTAAATTTATGGAGCTCCCTAAGGTTGTTCACTCATGTCTTCAATTTGAAGTCTACATTCTGGATCCCACATTTGTTGTACAAATTAGTTTTGTGTTGTTGGCTTGTGTTGTTTAAGGAGGCAGCTACTGTCTCAGCTTATGATCTAAAAGGAAGACAATAGAGAGAAGATTAGAAAAACAAACTGGTAGGGAAGTGAAGGGACTGAAAGACTCTTTGCTTCTTATAATGAAAAGCATCTCATTAGAACTGTCAATATGAGAATACTCAATTAACTTCTCTTCATGCAATGGCATTTTCATGTAAACACAGCCTTCCTTGTGATCAAAGATCTTCTTTCCTTGCAAACATCCCTACTAAATTGCTTCTAAAAGGATTTAAAGAGCAAATTCCAGTTGGTGAAGCTTAAAATCATGAAGTTACAAAATAAGAAATGCATGTTGACAGGACTTGCCTAGAGATAGAATATTGCTACTTTCTCTCATGTTACAGCAAAATTTTCCAGTCTTTCCTACTCTTCTTTCAGGATTTCTTGCAAGTCTTACTGTATTGTCTACTCTTAGCCCAGGATTTCAATAATGGAAGAGTATATTTAACAGCAAGTAAAATCATCTAGTTTTGAATTTTAAGCAGGTTGCTGAGACTTTGACCATATCACCTGCGTATTACCAAACCTTCCTTCCAATTTGGTGTTTTATGTCCACAGCTTTAAGTTCTTCAAAAGTTCCTTTGTTTATCTTTGGTACCTTGTTTAAGCAAGAGAGGGTCAAACATTTAGTCATTTGAGCAGCTGTCAGTGTTTGATCTGTTCCTTTACCTATCCGCTGTTTCTTAGTGACCTCATTTTTAATTCAGTTTAGAATTTCCATGTTTATCTGCAGTGTATTTACTGACCTTTTATCTGAGATTTTTCTGCTGTGAAGTATTATAAGCTATCTTGAAGTCTAAATACATTATGTCTGTTACTCTGTCCCATCAGTTCTTATTGGGAGTTTTTCACAGAAGTTAATCAGATTTGTTCAGCATGACCTACCATCTCATGATTTCCCATTGTACCACTCCTTTTGCATGTGTCTCTTTATTGTTTATGTCACTTATGTCCCTGTTGTAATGACTATATCCCACATACAAACCCATTTTCATTCAGTATTAGTCACCCTTGCTTCCCTTCTGATTTCTGTACTTCTGCTAATGCTTTTTTTCTCTGCTTCACTAATTTTAATATTTACCATTGCTCCAACTGTGTTACTTAAGTCCAAGTCCAGCATATATTAGGTGAATAGGATGTGAATTGGCCCTGAATATGTTGGTCTCCCTTTTTTAAAGTAGGAGGAATTCAATATCTGTGTACATAACAGATATCTGATCCATCAAGAGACTTTAAATGACCTCACAGTCAATGGCTGTAAGCAAAACCAAATCCTGCTAGTTAATATGAACATAAGCATTTGCTAAGAGAGCTTAGTTCTTATCAGTGAGGCTAAAAATTCTTTTTTTCTGATTTAGTGCAGTTTTCTAATACACAACATTTAATTTAATATGGCTACTTCAGGACAAGTCATTTCTTCAAAGTAATTTTGGGGGTCCATTTCTTCTGTATTAACATTTGGCTGGAAACCAGTTCTTTGAACCTACCCATTAAAAGTTCTGTTCTGGTTGCTGAACCACGAATGTTGAGACTGGGATAAGCAGAAACAGAAATCTGTTGACCAGTGCCATAACAGAGTCATTGTATGGCTCATGCTGACATGTTCTTTATAAACTCACCATCTGTTTTATGGCTTCTGATGCTTCAATTTGCCAACCTGCTGAAGCTTTGAAATATCATTTCTTCCCTTTCTTCTTTTTTCTAATTCTTACTGTTAGTATTTGAAATGCTTATCAAACCAAGTAACTGCACAATGATTTTTTAATTTTCCATAAACAGAAAAATCTCTTTCTTAGGTCTCAAATATTGCTGAGAAGGAAAGCTCTTATTAATATGTGCCCAAAATGTATAAAAGGACAAAAATTATATCTGTCATACCATAGGCTGAACTATCTGTACTACAAAAGAGAGGTATAGTCACAAAATTACACATTTTGATCTGTTGCTTTTTGATAGTTATGTGGACTGTTGGCACTGTGTGAAGATGTTTTTGTTTCATCATAGGGTTTTGATGTAATATTTCTTTTGAAAGAGATTGTCAGTAGTGGAACAGAAGTATGATGAAGAATAGAACACTGTTCAAGGAAGATTGCTTTTCATAATTCTAGTGAGTATTTTGTATTGTTTATCCCTCATCTGATCTTGTCTTGCAGTTCAGGAGTACTTAGGAAATATTTTTTTTAAGAGTTAGAAATGACTGAACAGGTATGTTTTAATGTAGGAGGGAGTTCTCATTCACAGGGTGTAGTGGCAGGAGGAATGCATAGGAAGCCTATTTCTCTGCAGTTTTATGTTCAAATGCTGGCTGTGTATCTTATGCCATTTTCTGTCTACTTATTTACTTATTTACTAGCATTCCATGGTAAAGACATTATCTGAAATAAGTAGGCATAATAGTGACCATTATGAAGGAAATCCTCATCATTTCTTCCGTTGCCTGCACAAGTATCTGCTAAGCAGAATAACAGAGAATTGAAAAGCTACTCTCTTTGTCTGCTGAGTGCTAAGTGTCGATATGATTTGACAGCAATTGCCTATTCCTTTGTACCATCAGTTTCTTGCTCATTTATATAGGTTTCGTTTATAAGATTATGCATTTAACTGAAAATTAGTCATCTGTTACTCTTAAAACTCGTTTGTGTTAGTAGTCAGCAACTACTATTACGTGGGTGGATTGCAGAGAGATAAAACCTGGAATACCTCCTCCTCATAGGCATTGGCTGATAGTTTAAAACTTCCCTAGAATGTATGGAAAACAATTCATGGTAACAGTAAGTCTTTGGAACCTGCCAAATCAGAGTGTGTACCATAGTGCTCATCTGGGAACTTCAGAGAAGCCAGAGTGGATTGTGGACAAGTTGCTCTGAGTAAAAAGCCCTGTTCTCTCTTGAAACAAACCAAAACAAAATAAAGCAAACCAAAACCAAAACAAAAAAAAGAACCAAACCAAAACAAAACAGAAGGGAAAAGGGCAAATGAGTGATGCAAGTCTAAGACAGTTGGTAACAATCTGGGTAAGAGCAACAACAAATCACCTTTGAGAAAACAAGGTTTTGGTTTTTCTCTCTACTTGCAGAGGGATACAATGATCTTTGCCATGTTGTTCCACAAAAGTAAGTTGGAAAATAGTGATGTAATAAAAATCCAATAGTAAGACTCGAATTCTATTTCCATCAAATGAAAACCTGAGAATATTTCCTCAAATTAAATATTGGGCACAAATTTTATTGTGTGTAGCAGTGCTGTCACACAGTCAGGAGTCATTTCTCTTTGAGTAATGGCAAATAAAAGGTGAGGGTCAAGGAAATCATGTTATCTGCACTAGGGAATGAAAGCATTTGACTGGAAATTTACAGTTAGTATGTTTGGGCCTTTCTCCTGCATGAGGTTTAATATACCAGTTGCTTTAGGCTGTTGGCAAGTCCCCATAAACCGAAGATAAATAAGGACAATTCAAGAATTCAAGTTGTCTCTTGAGTATTTTTGATCTACTGTATTTACATTTAGCTCTTTCTCTTTTTTTAATTTTTTTTTCTGCAAGACCTTTGATGAATGGTTGTATGGTCTTATGGACTTTTCTTTTCTGAAAGAAAATATCTCTGCGTTATATCTCAAACTAACAAGATGCTTTTCAAGGTTTTTGGTTAATTTTTCTTCCTAAAAATACCCTCATAGGAGAGAAGATTGTTGGGCAATTCCATTTGGAAAAATTCAATTTATTTCACTTCCAATCGCAAGGTTATTTAAAAATAAAACAAACAGTTAAAAACAAATGATAGCTCCAATGATTCTATGTATTGGATAAATGATGGAAATGGGTAAAACACAGTAGTCTGAAATGTGCAGTAGTGAATACTGTATGGTGAAACAGTTCAGACTTTTAAGCAAGTAGAATAAATACCAAATACAGATTTTCAGATTGCAGTTATAAATCTAGAAGAATGAGTTGAGTTGTTTGTTTGTTATCCTCTCAGTATAGGACAAATAGTGCTGCAAGAAAAGCCCAATTGAAGTTGACAGATCAGAGGAGGTGATGGGAAATGGTTTAGAGGAGGTTCCTTTGGCCACAGATTCCATAGGAATATGTGCAGAATTGGGGAGTTAACTGCAAAAGATTTTGCCTCAAAGAATGTCTAATTTCATTTCTAAAACCCTTCCAGTGGAGGTGAAACTGTCTTGTATCTGTGTACTATTTAACCGCAGGAGGGTTTCATAATGGACATCAAAATAGATGAGTTGTGACAGACACTTCCTGAAGTCTGCGGTAGCCGTTCACACTTGGGGATCCAAGTCACCATTGACTGTCACCATTGCAGGGAGTTTTATGCATTTCTTTTCTGGTGTCTGGGTAGGATACATTTGGTGCCAGTGATAAAACTGGATCATTATGCAAACTTATTGTACTCAAAAAAACCCCAGCCTTCTCCTTTTAATTTATCAATTTAAATGTAGACTATTTTCACATTAGACATGTTTGGTGTATTTAACAGGGGGAAGATAATTTTTGAAAATTACACCTTGCAGCTCAGAATTCTCTGGGTAGATTAGATAAACTGTGAGTATATATAATATTTGCTTGGGTGTCTTCTTCAGATTGATCTTATGCTGGAATTTTTGAAATTAGAATGAATTCCAGGAGTTCTTTCTCAGTTCTCTAGCTATGCTTGTTTCCTTCCTTGAGGTGCTTATTATATTTCTCCTCACCATTTCATATATATTATACACATGTTGGTATTCCTCTGGTATTTGACGGTTTGGCCTACAAAACAGATACTTAGTTGGAAGGGACCTATCAGGATCACTGAGTCTAGCTCCTGGCCCAGCACAGAACAACCCACCAATCTTGCCCTGTCCCTGAGAGTGTTGTCCGAATGCTTCTTGAGTTCTGTCAGCCTTTGGACCGTGACCACTGCCCTGGGGAGCCTGTTCAGTGCCTGTTCAGAATCTTTTTCTGATATCCAACCTAAATCCACCCTGACAAAAATTGTGTAAGTGCAATCTAACTCTCTATTTATCTATCTGGGAATACGAACAGCAAATATTGCCTCCAGAAAAGTACTATGTACTGTTGTAGGCCATGGACTTCTTGTGTTACCTTGAGTAGCTCAGAATAGCATAAAGTCCAGTACCTCAGCAATAATCTGTAAATTAATATTAAAAATTATATAATATTATATCTGTTGTAGTTTTGTTCTTGAAGTGTCTTTGAAATGTTTAAACTCCTCAGGGTCACTCTATTTGAAGAGATTTTGAGATATGGTTTTTATTCTGATCAGTCACAGCTTAAATAACACATGTTGGTGATTGAGAAGTTGGTTCTTGATCCTTGGAGTTTGAGGTGGTAACCACTGGCCTAAATATAGAGTTAAATCATAGGCAGCATCAATGCACTACTGTCCTAACTAGATGTCTGTCTTAACTAAACAAAAACATTTTTCAGATATTTACACTGTTATTCTGCAGAAAGTAGCTATTCTTCACTGCAGATAAATGTCCTGTGCTTCAGCTGTATTGCCAACAGGTTTGGACAGAATTGAAATCTGAAGAGTTACGCTTTTATTGTAGTTCTAAGGATAAGATGGTGTAGGCCAAAAGTTTAGTAAATCTCTGATGTAAGACCTGCTGAAAGGCCTAACTATTGAAAGGTCTACCGATCTCTTGTGTTCAGATGTTATTTTGCTGTACTGCTGTACATGCCAGGGTTCTGTGAGGATTTGATATAGACAAGCTCTTTGGGAAACCACAAGAAAATGGTAATGAATTTCTGACTTTCAACATCTTGTCTGCTGATGTTTAGCTCATCAGTGAAAGGATGCCAGTGCCACAAAAATGATGTCCTGCTCCAAATGTTCATGGCTGCCCAGGATATTTGGTCATTTACAATCAATATTTTGATTATTGGTGTTCTAGACAGATATTTCCAGTGCATCTTTAGTTAAGGTCATTGTGTGGGTTGGGTTTTTCATTGCAATCTGTCTTCCTCAGCATTCCAGTTATCTGCTGAAATGTTTTCAGGCCCAAGCTAAGGTTTTCCTGGAGATTTCCATGTTTTGCCACTTAGACAGAGACACCATCTTAACGGCAAGTCCTCGTACTTAATTTCCACGTTCCAGATCATCTATTCTCTCATAAATTATTTCCCTGAGTAGGTTTGTACTGCCTGACATGAGTGATACTTCTGTAAGGAAAACTAAGCATGAGAATCCTAATGTATTTGGAGTATATTTCCAGAGTTTTCTTAACATATCATTAATTATTCTTACAATTTATTCTACAAATAGGACTCAAAAAATTGAGACATAGTGTTTGTTAAAATACTAGAATTGAAATTAAACTGGACTATTGGTTTTACATTTTGAATTGTTTTTCAACAAATCTTTTGCATTTTTATTGTCTAATAATATTAGTAACACCAGTGACACAGAGCTAATGATTCTCTATGTTCATGGTTGTGAAAGTTTGATTTATACTACTTTTAATGTAATTTCATTTTACTAAAATTATATATTATTAAATTTCCTGAAAATTATTGGAAATGGAAATCTTGGTTATCAAAGGAATTGCTGTCTTACATGGAAAGAATTTTTCCTGAGCATTTGCAAATCCATTTATGTTTTTCCTTCATAGATTACTTTCTCTCTTCTCTGTTTCCAGTGAGCAGCTTGCTGTGACAGTACCCTTTTGTCCGATTCAGCATGAGATTGATTACTCTGGGTGTTTTGGGGACTGAGTGTGTCTCCAGGCATAAATTCCTCCCTGCATCTCCTCATGCTGCTGCTTTTGGCTCTATGCTGCAGCAGTGAGTAATCACATGGGGCAGGGCTTGACATGTTGTGCATGCAACCGTATGTCACAACAAACGGCTTTACAAGAGCCACCGATATGATCCACAGGACAGGATTTTTGCACTGTGAAATTTCTTCCTGGGAAGGAAATCTGGTCATCGTATCTGGGCTGAAATAAAAAAATTAAGGCTACCATTTGCTGTTATATCTTAGGAAGACAGGAGAAAAAATAGTGAGGCTTCTTTCTCTTTTTAATAATAGGCAACTTTTTGTTCTATCATTCTAGTTAGAGTCTGCTTCAATATCATACTTGGGTATAGTCTTCAATATTATATTTAAAAGGTTTCTCACTGCCAGTCTTTTAGGCACTTATCTGACTGAAGATGAGGAGAAAAACTGTGTGTTTGTTTGATGTATAAATTGTTTCCAGAAGCACATTAAAAGATTTGGATGTAAGATTAATGATTATGGTAGAGCGAAAACATCATAGTAAGGGTGTCCAAAAGGGGTAAGTGAGCACACAAGTCATCCAGATGTGAAGGTGAATCACTGTTGTGGAAAATTCTTAATCTTGTTGCTAGCAGTGTTTTTTTGTTAGCTAATCTTTGGACAGTTGTTGCCTCATTTTTAGCTGTGTGGCAATATAGTGGAAAGTAGGGAATATATGTTTTCTCTGTTGGCCTGTATGATAACAGACTAGCAATTGATAAATACTGTGAAAGTCTTGAGGAAGCCTTCCATGGGTGAGCCTAACAAAATATTTGTTGTTAGACAATTGGGTCTACCTGGACACACAGATTTTCCCTGCAGTGCTCAAAATACCCTTGAAAATATGTTTGTGTTTGGCTATCACTGTGCACTAGAGACACATAACAGATACATTTTCACCTCTTTTTTTATAACTGCACAGTGATTTTGTTGCTGTTGTGCAAGCTAAGCTGGTGCTCTTTGGTTTTGTTCTCTGAAAAGTGACAGAGCTGCAGCTGCTTATGTTTTCAAATGTACCTCTATTGTTCAATGTACCTCTAGGACAGAAGTCATTATATGCCATGACAGGAGAGCAAATCTGAATACCTTTTAGTCCATTAAAGCATTAACATTGCAAAAGATTTTTGCTATGAATTTTGAGCAGTAAAGTTAGATGAAATGAGAGTTCTAAGTCTGATCATAGAGTCAATCAGTCTGAAGTGAGAAAAAAGGAATGTGGCAAGAAAGAGGCAGTCCTCTTTTATGGAATTATCTTTAATATGATGGCCATTGCTTTTTCATAATTTCTTTGCAGTAGAGGCTGTATCTGAAGCACTACTTTCCTCTCTTCCACTGTCCAGGTTGTTTCACTTGAGGGTGTAGAAAGGAGCTGATGAACTGAGTAACAAGCTCAAATGTGTTTGGGAAGCCAAACAACCTACACCGATTTTTAGAAAACCTACTAACTGCATCTGTTAGAAGTGGACATTGTGGAGCTGGGTAAGGAGAGGCAATTGGAAGTGATGCAAGCCTTATTCACACTGCCGGTGTATGAGCTGGTAGACCTGATGTTACTCAAGTCCAGAATTTGTTACAGGACAGACCTCTGTTTTTTTTCCTTGACACCCATTCTTTCCTGAGACTTGAGTAGTATTGGTGAATAGCATAATTGTTGCATGATTTTGCTACTAAACATAAGTAGCCTTTTCCTTGTGGCTTGAGAGGGAATACCAGGAACACCATATTGAAAGTGTGTCAGACATGGTGAATTTGTGATGCTACGGCCCATGGAAAATGACTATTCAGCATCTCCTTTTTCTGCTTTTTGCTTGCTTATACATTCAACTGAACTCATCTTGTTAGTTCAACTTTCTAATAGTCTCCTTCACCTGCTTAGCAGTGCAAGTGTTCTGGGACAAAGTAGACTTGGATATATGAGTGCCTACTCATACAAGAAAATTTCTTTTTGCTCATAGATGATTGAGCAATCGTTAGCTGGAATTTTTAAAGAGAGACGTGAGCCAATAGAAATTAGAGCTGTTTAAAGTAACTCTACCCAACAGGACAGAAAAAGCCAAGGCATCATTCCTTGTGGACTGCTTAGCATCAGTTTCTCCAAGTAGTTGTGATCATCTTTCCATACTTTGCCTCTATTAGCAGTAAAGTAATTGGACTTTAGCAGAAATAAAGTTATAATTGCAGTATATGTCATCAGGTGTGTAATGTTACTTTTTGCTGACCTAGTCCATTTAGACAAGTAATTGAGATTATTATTACCCATTTAGAGAACGTACAGTGCATAGTTTTGTCTCTCAGGCCTCTGATACCAAACTAAATCTTTTGGAAATATATGTTCCTGATACAAATTGCCTAATCACAACCAGGTCTTTAGAATTTGTATATTTACAAATATAAGCTTATCTTGTTATTGTTTTAGCTGCCTTGTTAGTATGTTTGTAAACTAGAATCTGGTTTGCATATAGTTGTGTGTATGTCCCTGCCTCTCTCAGGGTATTTATGTCTCAATTAAAATGTACGCATGTGTGGTGATGAACAATGTGTTACAGCTGTATTCCTTGCAAGGCAATGTGAAGGTGTTAATCCCATTGAAAAGTTCCCACCCCACCCACCAAACAAACAGAATTAGATACAGTGACAAAGAAAAATGCAAAATAAGTGATGAGTTGTTTTTGCCAGTGCTTTTAATTAGGTATTACAGTGGTTTTAAACAGTTGAAATTATCCTCAGAGTTAGTTTCTCTCTCAGAAAGAGCAGGGTGTGAAAGCACTTCAAAAAAAGCTCATGTATTAAAGTATCAGAGTGACTCAACAAGCTTCAGCTTTAATTTCATGATTCTGTTGCCTTCAAGAGATTTCCATTTGATTCTCACTGCCATCTATTCAGTTAAAGATGGCAAAGGAGTTGAGAACTATAGTTTTGACTCTCACTATAGAAATCACAGGGAGAGTTTTTCACTTTAGGGCAGGTGCCCCAATGTAGAATAACAAACTAAATGATGACCCTACCTGGGAAAAGCCAGTACTGAATTGTTTCTGCAATTGACAGGAGCAGGAGAGTAGCTTTTGGGAGGCATTTTTTTTTGTTGTTCCCAATGGATTTCATTAAAGACCCAGGCATGGTGAGAAAGTGAAAAGCAGTATTAAAAAAGGTTGCTGTTTTAATAAAGGTGGCCTAATGAATATTCTTTTATTTTTTATCAGTATTTGAAAACAGACCTCTCTTCTTTCATTGCTAGTTAACTAAGGGTTGGGATGTTATTGATTTTTATGTAGTTGAATTTGTATAGTGTAGACACTGTATTCCACATGTGTAAAGTACAGCTGTTTCTTGTGTTGAAATTGCTACCTATGAAGAAATCATAGGATATTACTAATAACAGTTCTGAGAGGAAAAAGCTCCAAGATGTTTTTATAGCATGATATCCTTTTTTCTTTACTGAGAAAATAACATCAATTTATATGTGATGTACTGGTTTAATGGGTATTCTGATTTATTTAGCTGCCCTGAATTCTATATGGGTGAACCACTAAAATTACACGGACAACTGAATAATTTATTAATCACCAATTGTGTTATTGCACTATGGAGATATAACTATGTTTATATGTGTTCTTATTTTTTTACAGTTGATATGACATATGATGCCAGACAATAAAGAGAAGCCCATAATTATGTGAGGTTTTTTGAGTTAAAAATGTGAAAAAATAGTTGTGGATTTATTTTGACACATAATTTTACAAGATCACATTTCAGCTTCCCCTCACTCCTTAATTAGAGAGTAAGTTCTGTTATTACTGTGTTTTGTAGCTGAGATGAGCCCTTTGGATTTGTAAGTTCATGGTGCATGAGGTAGTTATGCTATTGTTCTATAGGATTTTTTTTTAAAAAAAGAGGGATTTGTATACTAAAGAGTTGCTTCACATGTGAACTGGTGTTGTTCATAATGTGGTGAAATTCTGGAAAACTATTACTTTGAAAGTACAGATTAGTAGTTTATTTTGTAACATTCATGGCGGGGGGAAGCAGGAGCATAAAATGCATCTTGGAAAAAAACCAATTACAGGTGAATAGCTCCTGTATTACTGTTTTCAATATGTAGTATAAACTTTTATGGTTTGGCCTGAGGTAGACTGTTACCTGGCTGCTACTATGGCATACTGCTTATGCTTTTAAAAATTACAGCGTCACTCCTTTCCAAAAGTGCCATACATTTTACTTTATCAGACTTTTTAAATTGCTAAAAATTATTGAAGAAGAAAATAAAACTACCTGCAAAATAAAGCAACAGCCTGATAAATAATGTGAAGTCTAGACAGGTTTGCAGTAGAATGTTTTCCATTTTAACCATGCAGTGATCTGGGCACTGAAAAGCTGCCACCATGATTCAAGGTTGAAGGGGAATTTATGTCTTTTATTAGAATTCTTGACCTTGGGGAAGGGAACTTTACTGCAACTCCAGTGCATATGTCTGTAGGGATTTATGATTTTATTTAATACTCAAAGGAAAAGAGGGAGAGAGAATTCATAATTGGCTTCCTACAGGTTAGAAATCCTTGTAGTCTAGGCAAAAGGACGATCTGCTCCTTCATTTTACTTTCATCTCAGAATCTCAAATGAGTAACTGTTACAACCATGATTAAAGAATTAAACTTGATGCACTTTCTTGGCTTTTGTGGGCCAAATAATTTTGAAAGCATTGTGCTTAAGGAGGAAAATCATTGGAGCACTCAAAGAGGAATTTTGTTCCTGCTTCAGTCCTTGAATAAAGTATTGGCAGGCAATGCCTACCAGGAGTTTCTTCTCTCTCAGGTCTGGAATGTGGTCTCAGACCCTCTTTACCATCAGCATTGCTCTGTTGTTGTGGTGCCTGGGTGTAAGTGTCTCTGTTTGGGCTGTGTCTCCCTGCAGTGAGTGGCTCTTGGCCACAGGCTTCCAACATAGCAGGGGCTAATGTCTGCTGCAACTGCTGGGGCACCCAGGATGGGCCTGAAATATTTTTTGACCAGCAGGTCAGTGAATGCTTTCTGTGTTGATCACAATTCTGGAACAGCAGTAAAAAAGCATTCTTCCCATGGTATGAGTGAAAACCCTGCGTGATACATTCCCACTGACAAAGGCACGTTTTGCAAGGAAGGCAATTGAACATTTCTGACTTGCAGGAGGGCAACCTGCATGTGTGATTCAACTCAACTGGTTTTTTGCATGGGTTCACAGACTTGGAAATGGTCCTTATTAATGTGTGTCAACACTGATGAGCTGACAGTAGTTTTAATTATGCTGCACTGAGGTGCTTATTATGAGTAAATAGCAAAAGTCTTCGGTAACTATAATTAGCTTTTGCAGTATAATAAATAAAGAAGGCCTTTAATTTCCAAAGCATGAAATAATTTTTATTCATGCAAATCATGCTTTCTGGAGCCAAATAATTGTACTTTGATTCATATAACTACTTCCTTCATCCATCATGGACACAATTACATGCCAGGTACTGCACTGTACCCCTACAGAGGGCAGGGCTTTAGGCTTTAGTTAGTGTTTCATTCCATGTCTCAGTTCACTGTGAGTATGACTGCAGTCTCTCTGCCTCAGTATGTTGATCCAGTGCCAGACTCCTTGCAATTCTTGGGTTAGTGACACTGCTTTGTCCAACTGCTGGACCATTTTTGAGAAAATTACCAGTCTCCTGGTTGCCTTATGCTTTATAAGCAGTGACAGGTTCTTGGCATCTATTGGCCTTTGTCCAGTTCTTTCCAGTCACCTCTATCTGAATTGAGCCTTGTTCTGTTGCTCTGGGACTGTTCTTTACCACCATGAAAAGCACACATGGCATTTTCCCCTAAGGCCTAGAAAGTACCTCTGCACTTTCATGAGAAATGATTGCTCTTAGTGCTGTGTTCTGGGAGGTTTGTTCTCTGAAACACCAGGGATGTTTTGCCAATAATGTAGGATACACATACTAATTACTTTGACTCAAGTGTCATACACCTTTCACTGAGATCATGTGTTGCTGCTAAACTAACACATTGCTTTGTAGTGTCTGAAAGAGTGATGTGTTGATGACCATCTTGGTTGTTAAAAGTACTGCTGTGCGTCTGAAGTCAAAATAGTTTCTGTCCTCAAACTCAGTCAGAGCAGTACTACCTGGGCTTTCTAAGAATTGCACAAGGTTGGGTAGGTTATTCCTTACCTTGTCATATTGATGTCTTTGTTATTCACCATTCATTTAAAGCTCCCATACACCACAGAGTTGTAAAGGATTCGCAGAAGCATTTAGGTTGGAAGGGTCTTCTTGAGTTCACCTAGCCCAACCTCTTGCTCAAGCAGGGTCACCTAGAGAAGATAGCCCAGGGACTATGTCCAGCTGGGTTTTGAGTATCTCTACAGATGCAGACTCCATGGTATTTCTCATAAACCTGTTCCAGTCTTTGACCACTACGAGAGACAAATACAGAGATTCATATCTCTGTGCTGTAACAATCCTTGGCTTCCTGTTCTTGCTAACCTATGTACTACCAGAGCTTGTCTGGAATTTTCCTTTCCTCTTTAATCTTTTCTTTGTTAGTACTACATTAATTGAATTTTTACTAATATGAGCTTAAATAGTTATATTAGTTTTAAATTTACGAGCAGACATTTAGGGCACAGTTCTGCAAAGATTTTTCACAAACTCAAGAAGTTACAAGGCAGCACTAAAAGAGGTCTTGGAAGTAAAGTGATATCTAGAATATTATCTCTTGCTAATTATGGTACAGAAGAGGACTGCTTATCTGTATTCTGCAGTGACAGTTTCTCTGCCCTCTGCCGTGCTGAAGAAAACCTGTTCCCATGGGCGATCAGGGAAGGCACAATGAGTGGGATACCTCCTGTTCTCAGTTGCCTTCTTAACAATACATGCCTTTGTCAGTGGCCATGTATCACACAGGTCTGTTTGCAATGTGATGGTGAAAGAATCCAGAAAACAGGTCCAAGATCAAGATTTTTCTGAGTTAGGGTAATGAGCAGTAGTTGTGCTTGGTTAACTTTTTAGCTGTGGTGACCAGTGAGTCAAGACAAATTCAGAGGCTGCAGGCAACCTATAGCTTTAGAATTATTCATCCAAATAACCCATATTACCTAATCAGTAATTTCAAGTAAGAGAATGTTTGCTAAAATCAATTCTGAAATTGAAAGCTTTGAAAAGGTATTGTATTTGAAAATACAATAATGTGATATGTTACTGGTATGTTACGTGGTGTAGTTGAAGATCAGGCTTCTGTTGTGCCCGGTTCTCAATAAGATTGTATTTAGGGGTATTGTAAGGAAGTATCGTGAAAATGCGAAATGGTACCTACACCGGTAAAGGGAGTACCAAATTTAAATTTAGGTCTGCATGCTTCTACATTTAGACATACTCAGTTCCTGACTATATCACCTGTTTCAGTTGCATGGAGTGCAGGACTGTATTTAATTGAGCTCTTTATAAAATGCTTCTGACTTATCAAGGCTTGTTAAAATTATTTATGTGTATTAACTTTTCTTGAGTTAGCAGTACTTGTGCTCTGTGTGTTTCATATTTCTGGCTAAGCTGTTTCAGGTCAGACAACAGAAAGGGGTGGTGCTGAGGAAGGGTTTGCTGTTGGACTCTTGGTCATGCAGAGGATGCAGCAGAGCACCCCCTGCCCAGGCTCCACGAGAAGCATGTAAAGGACACGTGTAAACAATGGAAAAACTCACTGTCCCTTTTACATTTAAACAGAAGAGCGATGATATTTTCTGGATGCTCACAGGAAGTTACTGTAAAACTTGTCACTGGGTGTCACTGTTACTCCACAGGAACCCGGGGGAAAGTGGATTTCTCTGGCCTTGAATTACAAAGGTCTTAAAGGCCTTAAGTACCAGTGGCAGAGGCCCTTAGCATTGGTATGAATGTAGAACCAGTTATATGTAAGATATACACTACAAGGGTATTTGCTTAGTCTGCCAGCGGTGTTTATGAACTCAGTGTTTCCTGACATGCTTGTTTGAGCCCTGAGTGGTATTTCCTGCTGGATTTTCTATGTTGTTGGGACTCGTGGAGAGCTGCTCCCTGTTATTTGTGTGCATCAGTGTTCAAAAGAATCTAAATCTTCACATCACATGAAGGAAAACTGAAAATGTTGCTAGAGGACATCTCACCCATTCCTCTGCCCCAAGTTGGTCAATTGTATCTTAAACTGTCCCTGACTAATGTGTTTTTAAAAGCAGCACTGACGGTCATTTTTCTTGGCTATCTTTTCCAGTACTTAATCACTCTTCTCTCAGAGTTTTCTTAATAACAAACCTTGATATCCTTTTCTGGAATGTAGTTGTTATGTCTTCTTCCACCTAGCAGGATCTGAGAATTAAACCTTCCTTTCTGATTTGCTTCAGACTCTTAAGGGGTTGTTTTGGGGGATTAGAGTATGTTTTAAACTTTCTTTTAAGCTAACAGTCCAATAAATATGTAAATCAGAAGAGTATGGAAGTTTACAAGACTAGCCATGGCACATTCACAAGCAAAATAATATACCACAGTTCTTAAAAAGTAAGAACCATGCCCACTATTAAAATGTTGATTTTATCTTTATTTTAGTAAAGGAGGGGGTGCATCAATGTAAATAAAGAGTTTTTATTTAGTATTTAAAAAATCTTGCTGGTGATTCAAGCATTGAATTGTTTTCGTTCAGATGAGACACCTCCCTTGCCCCCATAGTACTCTTGTTTCAGATTGGGGCATTTTTCCGTATCCTGTAGCAAAGGCTGGAGGAAGATTTCTTCAACTGTTGTGTAGTACTAGAGGATCTAGTAATGTGAACAGTGTCAGGACTTCATTCTGAGTGGCAGCAGGTCAGTTTATCCCCATGGTATTTTTCTGGCCACTCAGTATAGCTGATGTTGAAAATCCTTTGGAAAATGGAGTAGTGTTACCAAGTAAGGCTTCTGTGGATCACCTAGTAGTGAGCTACTGCGAATTGCTAGAATTGGGATTTCTGAATTGGTTTGCACCCTGATTTTGCAGCATGCATATTATGTGAAGCAGCATCAAGAGGCCTTTTGCATACCAAAGCTTGGGACTCCCTTTTCAAAGGTAGGGTGTTTTACCTTTTTTTTTTTATTTTCAAGACTTCTAACCATCTGGATAAGAACCCATAGATATTTGCTAGTGGCTCTGAGAGTACTTGAAATACTTCTCTATCTGCATCTTACTGCATACACTGTAGTCCTGATGTAATAAATGCAAACACAGAATTAAAGAAATGCTTAAAACACCTCAAACTGAAATTTTACAGTTGTTCCATGACATCATGGGCCCATGATATCACTTCAAGACAAATTCTTCACATGACAGTGATATCTGAATCTGAGTCTTTATTATAATAGAAGTTTGCTTTTTTTATTATTGTGTAGAAGCAGGAGGGATTGCACAGAAAATACATGACTAGTATTTTGAGGTGACTGGAGGGATCTTAACCCCTAGAAAAAAAACCCGTAAGTATTTAAACAAGTTTCTAGGTATAGATTTTTGTGCAAAGAAGTCAAACCTGCTAAGTTAAATTGCTGCAGTCATTATACATAGTTGCATTTTGTCTTTTCCTTAAGGTCAGACATTTGCAGGTCATCTTCTGGAACTAGGAGTCTTGGACAGGATTGATGAAGCCAGTGCTGTGATGGTCAACTAATTGTCCATAACACTTGTTGAAAACCTTCTAGTTAATTAAATGCCATGTTTATTGTTACTATAAATGGACATGAGCTTTTATTTTTTCCCTGTTAATCATTCCACATTTATCAGCACTGGTTGACTCTTGAGATTTCCTAGCTTACTGAGGAAAATTTAAATGATTTTCTCAGAAAAGGGGACTAGTACCAGCATTGTTGTCAGTTGCATTGACAGCTGATGCTTTTTTCACAAGCATATTAAATTGATCTCATTAGTTTTTGCATTCAACTCCCTTAAACACAAAAGATTGTTTTTCAGTAGGAGCCAATCACGTTAATTACTTCTGATCAGTTTGCATATTCAAAAACCATTGCCTGTTTTATGGACAGCAAAAATAAACACCATATCTTCTTAATAATTTTAAGTGGGTCACTTTCAGGACTGTATCAGTTTTAAATAAATTATTATATTGTTGGGGGCCATGGGCCAAAGCTTTTTATTAGTAATGTGACATTAGAGGTTTATTTTGTTTTTAAAATATTTGTTTATGAAATCACTACCAGCCACACACTGTGGGAAGGTAAGAAGCCATTTTTTACAAGAAAATGCCATAATTAGCAATTTGAGATTCCCAAACTAGAGAGAAAAAAAATCACAGTAAGGGATATAAGTGAATAATAAGGGATATAACTGACAGAGGGTAGGAATAGATTAGGTGTTAGGAAGAAACTCTTCCCTGTGAGGGTGGTGAGGCCCTGGCACAGGTTGCCCATAGAGGCTGTGGCTGCCCCACCCCTGAAAGTGTCCGAGGCCAGGTTGGAGCAACCTGGTCCAGTGGAACTGTCCCTGCCCATGGCAGGGGGCAGAACTGGGTGAGAATTAAGGTCTCTTCCAACCCAAACCATTCTGGGATTCTATCATCAGATGAACACCAGTGGAAGAAATGAACTCTACAAAGACAATGGAGCCTGTTTTTCTGCAGCTTATGCTTCTGGCATAAAAAACATTTGTGTGTAGCATTTGTTCAGCTGTGACCAAAGGACAGATACAGTTTCTGTGCTTTCAAACAAAATGAAGAGTGAGGGGAAACCTTCCATATTTTATGTCTGCTTCCATCTCCCTTGAGATATGCATTTCCGTAAGCCACAGACAATTTAGCAAAACCTAAGCTGAATTATTTTAACAAAATATTCGTCCATGATTTTGGTTATGTGCTTTGGGGGGAGACTCATTTTTGCAAGAGGGACTTGTTCCTCAGATATTTGAAAAATATTGTCAAGAAAGAGTTTGGGACTGTTTATCTTTCTCTGAATTGTTAGGTGGAGGTATTTTTCCTCCCAGAGACATTCACAGACACCTTTTAAATGATAAATGTATACTTTTAAAATTAACATATATTTTTCATGGACACAAAAAATAATTTTTACCACAGAAATGTTCTTGTCAAAATAGTTTGGGGGTTTTTTGACCTTCTCCTACACAATGCATGTGATCTTTGAGGTATACAACTCTATCCACATTTCACAGCAAGTGGCAACTGAGGAGGAGAAAAACAAATTCAAATTCTATTTACATTTTAGTAAAAGATGGTTTTGACACTTGGGTTAAATGATGTATTCTGCACTCCTGATTTTATCATCAGACCTGCTGTTGTCCAGGCTGCACTTGTTTAAATAGAATAGGATTTAAATTTGGCTCTCTGAGGGTTTCTGTGTGTTCTGTCTTTTTCCTTGTGGTTGCTCCTGTGTTGCTTCAAATTCTAATTTGTGCACTCTGTGAGATTGCACAAAACTCCCTCCAGGATCATCTGTGAATTGAAATTCTTCACAGAGGGCTTTTAGTTTGGCATAAAAAATTTTTTTTACAGTAGCTAGTTTTAACTCTTGAATCTGTGAATTAAAAATTGATCTTACAGTATGAAGTAATGTTTTATGTTGTTATCTAAATTAAAAGGAGGTTTCTATACTGAAACCTGCTTGATTTGTAATATGCTATAATATATGCAATATGCTTCAGAATTATAACTAACAGTGTCAGTAAATCTTAACGTACCTGAATGTTCACAATCTCATTTGCCTGTGGGAAATACACAGTGATCATTTGTGTGTGTGTACTTAGTCTAAGTGAGATGAGATAGAGTAGGACTGATAGACAAATCAATGCTTTCAGCTTCTGCTCAACATACATGAATTGTATGTACAAAAGGCATGGGATAAACTAATAATTTTAATGCTATTCAATTTCAATTAAGAATCAAAGAAGAACATTACTCCATTTTTTGTGGATTCAATTCATAAAGCCTATTTGCTTCCTTCTTTGATGGTCATCATACAGTATTGAGCTTCCGAAAACTAGCTTTATCAAAATTGAAATATTCATTTACAAAGTATGAAACATCCAGCTCATTTTGCTAGGTATTTAATAGAAGCATACTTTTCAACTACCCAAAACTGCTATTTTGGAATCCTTTGGTGGCAAGTGTTACAAATGCCTGTGGAGGGAACTGTTACAATCTATTATTAGTGTGACTAGTAGTCTTTTCATTGATCAGAATGTAATAAACGCCTCATCCTGGGATGTGTATTAGAGACTTCAGGTAGCTTTGGATAATCCCTGTTTTCTTGTATGAAAGTGTAGGAGCAATATGGTAAGCAATTGACCCTTGTGTAGGTTTGCAAATACATGCATTTTTCTGCTGAGTTCTCCTTGTCTTTAAAACATTATTGTACTCGTGGACTTTTTTTCAAACAGAAATGAAATAGAATTAGCAGCTTGAATGACGGTACCACATGTAAAAAGCAAATTTTGGTAGCCTAGAATACAGGAAATGAGGTGAAAAATCATTTACAGAGTTTCATTTTTTGAAAATATTTATTGATTTACACAGGTCACAAAAGAGTAATCTCAAATATTCATAATAAAAAAATAATTTCTGATCTTAGATTCAGATTGACCTGTGGCCACTACCCCAAAAGGTTTAAAATTAAATGGATATTAAAACAAACAAACAAGCAAACAAAACTAAACCAAATAACAACAACAAATCATGTTAATTTGAAAGCCAAGACAAAGACCAAAAATTGCTGGATTAGGCCAAAGCCAAATCTGTTCAAGTATTGTGTTCAGTTCTCACTCCATTTCCTGAACTCCCTCTTCACAAAATAGCTTGTTTGTTGATCTTTTTACTCCCGCTTACTGTTCCACAGCCCTGAATTGTGTTTGCCATCACTTTCCAGAGTATCTGACCCAGTGTTGTTTAGAAGTGTCTGCAGAAAGGGCTGTGGGAATACTATTAAATAAAAGAATCAGACTTGACAGTTTCAGCTTGGAGGTTTTTAAATTGCATTGGGACTGTGTACATAACTGCTCAAAGGAGACTTTTTCCATGTACCTGTTTACACTCTTTACTTTTGAAATTCTTGAAGCCATCGGCCCTTGGAGAACCCTTACCCAGCACTTGTGAGCCCTTGATTGATGAGGAGAAAAGCCCTGTTAGTGAATCATGGGGAAAACATTCCATAACAAACTGGTCTTTTAATGAGGGTCACCACTGCCTTTGCAGTGACTGGAAGGGATGGGGGAAGAGAGACCCTGTTGTGTTGTGGAACTGTTTGAGGGATACAATAGTGGGGGAATGGCTCAGGCACAGGCCTTTGTGTGCAAATTTCCCACCAGAGCTAAGCATCTTCTTTTTTTTTTTTTTTTAATTTAATTAAGCGTGTTTGGAGTCCAGCAATGGCCTAACAAGCACTTCTTCATGAATGAAAGATTTGTCCCTGGCAGAGAGGCAAGGCTCCAAACACTGTCAGCAGCAATTACTGCCAACTCTGGTCGCTTGAACAGCTCCTGAGAACAGGAGGGTACTGAGCAGCCAGGGCAGCCTGGAGGGAAGAGTGCTGGGGATGGTCTTTGCCTGTTTTAGAGCAAACTTGTCAGCCATGCACCCAGGATTTTAACCAAAGCCTGGGAAGGATTTAGCTAAAGATGCTCATGCAGTCAGGGGGAGTTTTCTGGCAAATGTAACACCATTGGTATGAGGGAGCTTGTAGGAACCTCTGTGATGAGAAGAGGTGACGTTTGTTGGGATGAGGTATAATAATCAGTTATCTCAGAAGTGGTGGATGTAATTTCACTTACATTTAAAGGGATGCATCCCTGAAGGTTATAGCAATCCATTTTATGAATCCACAGATCTTTCTTAATTTGTAGGCTCATTTGAATGGCATTTAATGGGGACCTAATGATTTTTTTTCTATACTTCTGCTTTCCTTTGTGCATTCTTTAGGCACCCATTTCTTGTAGGCTTTATCTTTGGCAAACTGAACTCTATAGCACTGAGGTGAATTTTCATTTGATAAATAGTTTAAACCAAACATCAAACCCGCAATTTTTCATGTTAAGGGAAAACATGTGCAGCAGCAGTAATCTTGCAGCTCATATGCAGTCTGCTGCCTATGCCCTGAGAACACCTATGCTGCTAGTTTTGCTAACTAAAAACTTTTACTTTTGGGTAAAAGTTGCTATCCAGTTGATATTCTGCACAAAAGTAATGTATTCTATGGCATCATCAGCGTGAAATTTTGATGTGAATTGAAATTTGTGACAGCGTGGTCATTGCTCAGTGGCCAACACATGCTCCACTTGCAAGTACAGTTTGCAGCGTGTAGAACATGTGATTATTTATTTAAATCATAGTAAGCTTGCTCAGGTAACAGTATCACTAGATTTCTTGCTTGTATTCAGTTCTATTTCACTCTCTAAATGTCCTGAGACTACTATCCGGGAAACAGAACAATTCTGTGATGCAGAATTGTTGCACTGTGTCCCTCCACTCTTAGGAAAACCAAATGCTGCCTGAAATGGCTTCTTTTTACTCAGGTTCACGTGAATGCAGCTTCTGACTTGGGTTGGTTCCTGTCAGTTTAAAAGCCTGGCAGTACCATTTTAAAACTGACAAATCATACAATGAGCTGCCTGATCATCAGCTTGATGTAGACAATAGGAAGTTTCTTTGGGGCATTTTTGCAAGTACATCAGAGTGAGAAATACAGCTCTGTATGTTAATGTAATGCTTTATCTACATAGTGCTTTCAAATTTCTCCAGTTAATGGTTTTAACAGCCTCAGTGTGTCAGTCAGGTGTTTTTCACTCAAGGTGACCATTTAATTGGTTTATTTTAGTTCAGTTTTTGTAAAAGATTTTTGTGATAGTAGTTCTTGTGGTTGGATCAACATCTAATGAAACAAAAGTTCAAGTTTTTATTTAAAAATGGGGGGAAATGTGTCAGTGTTTACCAATACGTTCCCAGAAAAGTAGTACATCTAGTTACTGATGTTTTCTGTAAGTATTAAAAAATTCTTTCAGGTTTCCAGATTTTTTTTTCCTCTCAACTCTGCACTTATCGATGAATGTCTTTTGAGAGGCCTAGCTGTAGTCTAGATACTGTCCTCAGAAAAGCAGCAGAGTGTCAGTGCCTACTCTTTCTTTTTTAAAAGTACTGTGTACTTTTAAAAAGTACTAGGTATGTCCTCGTGAACATACCAAACAATTTTGAAGCTTTCCTTTTCCACTGAGTAATGTGTTAAGTCTCGTCCACATAGACTAATTTTTGGCGCATTAACTCAACACTCATGGCAGGCAGTTTTCTAGTAACAGCTATTTCTTTTCTGTGTTGGGGTGCACAATGCTACACTGTGCTGATCTGAACTGATCACTGCTGTTTGAGCTGAGAAGCCTAATTTTTTTTTTTTTTTCACAGCCATGATACACTGTCCATTTTCTTAATCACAAATTTCAAATAATTTAGAAAACGTTTTCTTTTCTTTTTCAACTTTATATAAAACCTGTCCTTCTTTCTATTTGTTGTTCTGTGCTTTGTGTTAATGTTGGTGCTGTGCTGTGTAATATCTTATCTCAGGCATTGGAGAAGCAAGAAAGCACATGGCTCTCTGTGGGGTCTGGGGGCAGGAATCTCCTTGTTCCCCTGGTCATTCTCAGGGGATTTCAATGGCAGAGGAATGTGAGGTAACAATTAGCTTCTGTTCCCCCTCAAATGCCTAATCTCATCAGTGTATCCACAGAGAGGAAGTTCTAGAAGTGGACAAACTTTTACCTTTTTTGCTTATTATGACTAGGTTAGATGAGGAAAAACTTTTCAGTACCTGAAAAGTTTGAGATGTGAGGACTGAAGAGGCAAAACTGGGAAAGCCTCTGGAAGCAGGATCATAAATTTGAGTCATTTAATCAGTGGTTGCATAGAATGGGGAAGGAACTGATGTAATCTCTTCTTTTTATGAAGTTTAAATGCTAGACTGCTTTTCATATGAACAGAAAAAGATAAGAAGCATTTCTACTCAAATGTGAGAGCCCAGATTTGCTGTGTGTGTGTCTACCTTGTTGCAGAGTAGAAGGACTTTTGTCTTGAATACTAATGTAGTATTTCTGGAGTGGCAGGATGCACCCTCCAAAGCCCAAATTTTAAGAGTGAGGATTTTCACATGTGGAAGAAATACAAGTTAGAGTGCTTCTTGGAATTTTCTAGAGGTTTAAGGTTTTTAATATAAACAGGGTGAATTACTCAGAATAGTCACTGAATTATTTGGTTTTTTGTAAATAAATTCTTCTTATAAAATGCTCAGTATTTTGTAAAGTTAAAAATAAAACTCCCACATGTTTCTGATACCTTCAGCAATGTTTATGAGATATCATATGTAAAACAGAATGTTCCCAGTAAAAACAAAGTGTATATTATTTCTTTTAGTTTTATTTACACTCTATTTTTACTTCATTTAATAGATAAAATATTTGAGATGAGAAAGTGTTGTAATTAATTTGTTATCACAATAAGGTTGTGCCTTCTCAAACAGCCTTACAAAGAAAAAAAATTGACTTCTCTTCAGCACAGGCTTAAAATGATTGTGCTCCTATTAGCAAGCCTTTATTCTAATAAAGGAGTTCTTCTAATACACAGGAGTTACCTAGTTTGAAACCTTTTTCCTCATGGTAAGCACATTCCACTTGTACTATAATTTTAGGTATCTTCTCATCACTGGACATAGTAGGCATTATGGAAGGTATCTGTGTTCACAGAGTTGAATAGACTTTCTCTTTTATCAAATATGAAGAACTTAATATATTTCCAGTAACTCTGACTTGTGCTAAGCCTTTTTATTTTGGTTTACAGCCTGTGCATGATCAATACAGGACTACTCCGAATGTCCTACAGGTACTCCAAATTCTTTTTGACAGCTCCTTCAGGAAAACAGATCTACTCTAGCATGTAATTAATGCTGGCGATTCCACTCTGATCTTTTCACTCCTATAATGTGCATCTCTGACTGAGAAGGAGATAATAGACAATCATGTAAGGAAATCCTTGATTATGGCTTGATTGAGCTTGTGTGAGCTCTAGAGAGGTGGTGTTGTCATGGTTTCCAAGCCATTTAACGTGTGACATTTTTGCACAGACAAGATGTTAGATAGCCAACCAAAAAATTGTAATTTGGATTATGTGTAATCCCCATTTAAATGTCAGATCAGGTTTATTTTCATAGAAATTCAGTAACCAGTTCTCATATTAGAAGCTATGAAAACCATACTGTCTTCCATAAAATTTGCAAAACAGAGGACTCGACTGGGAAGAAAAAATTCTGCCATTCAACACAAGAAGATTTGCAGTTTTTAGCAATGCATATTGGTAAAAATTCCAAATCTGCTCAGCTTTTAGTCCCCATATCAATAATTGAATTGCAATTAAAAAATTTAAAAATATCCCATTACTCTGGGATCACTAAAAGTGTGCTGAAAATTCACAATCTCAGCATCTCAAACCAGGCTGAACTTTCAACAAAACACTGTTTAAAATAGGTGGGAAGGGACCTCTGCCTGTTGGTTGTCTGGTCCAACTCACTGCTCTGAGATGGTCCAAAACTGATCAGGCTGAAGGGCCTTGTGCAGTTGAATTTCCCTATATGGGGGGAACTGTAGAGATAATACAATACATTATTAAACTTACTTAATATAGATCCCTTTCAACACAAAGTATGCACCATGAGCTTGTTGCTGTATAATTTCTGTATTTTGAGAAAGTAGTTTCATGCATTGCAGTTTGCTTAAACAGACATTATTTGAATTCACTCAACTGATGCTCTGGGACATTCGAGGGTAGTATGTATAATCACCAAAGCAAGTTAGTGACAGCTCTGCGTGATGCCTATATGTATAGCTAAGTGACAGTGGAGGAAAGGGGAGGGTGCTATGAAACTGTCATTTTTACTAGAGGGGGAAAACCCCCACATACCTAGATAAAAGTCTTTAGTTTTTTGTATTCCTGACATCTGATTTCTCTAAATGGACTTAAAAGCTTCATTTGTATTTACCAGCAAGGAGTCAGTGTTTTGAGTATGCCAAGTTTGCTCATTTTGTCCTAATATGTCATTTTACACTGAAATGAGGCTTTGGCCAAGTGTTATTTATATTGTGACAGAATTGCGTATGCTTAAGCATGCCAGGTCTTGCCAGTGTATTGAGGCAAGTAGCTCTTGCCACTACCTAGAGGTGTGTTTTGTTTTAATTTTACAGACCTAAACTACACATATTTTCAGAGGATAGAAGAACTGGGTAAAGGATAAAATGTAGGTATGGAACATAAGAGATAACATCCTGTATTTTACTTGCATCACAGTGATTTCAATTGTATTAGTGGCAATGCCACTGTACACTTTTTCATAGTGCTGCCTTTCCATAGGCCCTACAATTAAGATTTAAAGGAACACCATATCAGAGACATATTTGCTTTTCTTTTTCTTCACTTAACACCGTTTGGACTCTTGATCCATACAACTCTATCTATACAGAGATAACAAGTGCCAGAGGAGTCTCTTTGTCCTGCATGCTGGGCTATCTTAAATCTCTGTCCTGTATGGAGCAAGTTTCTGGCGCTCCGCAGGAGAGTGTTGTTTCCCCAATTGTTTGAAGTTTTCCTAAGCATTAGATAGCACCTCGCTCTTGGTGTTGTCCTTTGTCTTTGGAAAAACCCAGAAGTCTCTTTCTCTGAATTTTAAGAAACTTGATCTGAAATTCTGGGGTATTTTCAGTGTCCACAGACACCAGTGTAGTTCTGGAAATATTCTCCAACAGTAATTTTTTTAGAGCCAGCAGAGGGAGCACAATAAAAAAGTAAAAACTTACAGATATTTCTACTTGTCTGTAGTCTAATTTAAATGAGTTCCTCACATATGTCAACGTTGCAAGTCCATTTTACTGGTAAGTGAAGTGTGTGGTGAGGTGGTGGAGCATAAATACAGGAAAAAGAAAGGCAGGGACAAAGCTGATTTTCAAAACAAGAAATAATGTTCCTAGTTTTCTTAGCTGCTATTGAGAATACACAAATAAATGACAGTATTTTGTGCTGGAATACTAGATACTCTAATGCAGCTGCTCTAGTAATTCAGTAGCCTGTAGAATCCTTGTTAAATCATGACAGAAAGTGCAATTTTTACTGACTTAAAAGTATGCCTTACTCATTTAATCATTTGATGTGGCTCTCAGCAGGTTCAAGGAAAATCAGAGAGATAGTATGTACATCCTTTTTGAGGAGGAGCTCTTTTGGTTATACGTGCACATAGAGCATAGTGAAGATTTTAAGTCTGACTGTTGCTTAAAGCTTATGGACAAAATTGTAGCCATATTCTACTGGATCTGTTCCTTTGATTTCAAAATTTTTCTCAAACCAATAGTCATTGCCCAACTTTGTTTCGCATTTGAGTGATTCATTAACTGGTGCTACTGTAATGCATAAAGAAAACAGGAACAAGAAAATAATTCCTAAAGCAATGGAATTGGTCCTCATGTGTTTAAGTGTTTTAGTCCCTTAAACTATACGGTTCTTTTTATGTGTCCTTTTGCAGTGCCCACCCATGAGGCCATTGGCATGGCTGGTAGAACTGTTAACAGTTTCTGTGCTGTTATTGCCATTTAGCAATGAAGCATCCATCTCTCAGTGACTGACAAGCACTCCCAATCCTGCAGAGCATTAGAATGGTTTGCAAGTAGTTATACCTTCTCCTGCTCTTCAGATATTGTTAAATTTGATATATCCATTGGAGGCAGCACCACAAAGTATCACTGTCAGCTGGAGTAGTGGGAGAACAGCTATACATGATGAGGACTCTGGTTATGACTACATCATTAAAACTGGGTTTGATTACTTAGGCTTCCCTAGTAAAGTCAGCATTGTGGAACTTGAAAGGTGGTCCACTACTCAGATTTTTCTCTTTTTGTCTACATCCAAAATTTACCAGCGTTAACTGAAGATCTGCAGCTATAACAGCTTGTGTTAATCAAATCACAATAGTGGGTTGGCTCAGCAGTTTGAAATTCAGCATCACTGCTGCTCCCTTCTGGAACAGGCCCACTGCCATTCTCTAAGTGCACTGTAAAGCCTTCAGTTGTGATTAATGGTCAATGTGTTGATTGCTTTAATCCAGCATGTCAATTATCTGCCTCTGTAACACCTTCTTTCTACTGTCAAGCTTGTTGGGATTTGTGTGCCTGGTTTGGAGCCTGAGGCATTTGGCTTTTTAGCTGTGAAGATAGGATTTGCAAATTAAATGGAAGAATGCTAATCATTTAATGTCCTTGTTTGTTCCTTTTTAAATTTTGTGGACTAGACAGTTAATCAATTATTTTAAATGATTCCTGCAATGCTCACATATGAACACGAGCACCCCAAGAAAAGTCAGTGGGCAATCTTGTAATAAGTTCGTGAAGTGGGTAATTATTTCATTTCTTACACAGTCTTGGCAACTATAATACACTGGCTATCCGTGTGCTGATGGTTATTTCAATTTACTCAAGAGTCATAAGTAATATATTTGTGTTTTTGTCTAACTGTAGGATGTGATCTTGAAATCTTGCAGTACACTTGAAATTGCTGGGAATTATCTGAGTTTTCTCTGATTTTTCTAAACTGCATGCTAATCATGCATGACTTTTACAGGTTCTGATAAAAGCAGTCAGAATACTCCAACGAAATTAGTCCTGTGTGAACTTCCGAAGACTATCCAGTTCACCTGGGTTAAAGCAGAGCTGCTGACAGGATTTTTCACTCACGGTGTCCACAAACAGGCTGTGAAGCAACTGTTATAGTCCAGAGAGATCCAGTGGTTGGAAAAATTGACCAGATCAGAAGAAGATATTGCGGCTTTTCTTTTCCCAACTGCTCAGTGGGATAGTTCATGGTGCATTTTCCCCCACTCCCTCTAAGTCAGGTGCTGTTTGCAGCTACCATGTACCTATGCAAGGTTATTGCAACACCATGTCATTCCATCTTCAGTGTGAGTATGCACTAAAATTATTGTAATATGAAGGCATTACAGACACTATAAGAAGAATGTGATACTGTGTGCTTGTACATCCAGTCCACAGTTCACTCTTTTTCTACAAGAGTGTCTTGGACAAAGACATCAAGTTCATATTACTGGCCCTTCACTGAAAGAATTACCAAGAAAGAAGACAACACCATGAGTTTCATAGTTAAATGCATATTCCCTTATCAGGTATCCTCTTAAGAAAACCAGCAGTGATTACACACAAGCTGGGTGCATCAGGGATTGAGGGGAACAGAGTGGCAGATGTGGGCTGCTCTGAGTCCTGTCAGGAAGGAATGATTAATGAACACCAGCTTCAGCTGAGGCTAACCTTTGGAGAACCGAACAGGACATCTGCAGAACTGTCAGAGCTTGACAAGGACAGAGCTGAACAACCAATTATTCCACCATCACTAAGGTGGGCTGTCAGTTTAATCCCAGACATTCACTTAGGCAAGGACAGGGAAATTTCTCCTTTACATAGCAGCACTCTGTTGAGACCTTAACTATTTCCATGCTGCTGAGGGGAGCCATGGGGCAGCATCACATACACAGGAGCTCCTGCAGGTTGAGCAAGGGTGTAGTAGTCAGAGACCTTGTGTTAAGTGCTGTTATGCAAAGAGTTATAATAGTTCTCTACTGAACTGTAATGACACGTGAGAATTCTCGTGACTTTAGAAAATGGTGAATACAAAATTGAATGTTTTGTAGATACTGCTGTACTAGTCACTGATGTGGTCAAAGTTTAGTTGTGACCAGAAAGACTGGTAATTGCTAACACATTCTGACTGGACCATGGTGAGCTGTGTTTGTCCTCCACAAAAAGGCTGAGTGTGGTCCCCGGGTGGGTGGCAACAGCTTGTTCAGAGATCTGCAGTGTTTATAAAGACTACTGGGAGCCTTTCAGTTGGCTGAGTGGGAGCCAGAGTCAAATCAGACTGGGAGGGGACCTTCTAGTGCACAGTTAGCTGCAGACATGCACCTACACAAAAGACATTTAAGGTCCTCCAGTTTCTGTTTCACTCTAAAAGAATCTGTTTAATTTTGTCACACATTTCACAGAACGGTCACAGATACCTTCAGTGCTACCAGTAAAAACCCAGGTGGGTGGAGAAAAAATGCAGCTGGGGTGCATCTCTGGAAGAAGCCACAGCATAGGCTGGTCTTGTTGATTTTTTTTTTCTAAGCTCTTTATGTGCTCAATGAACAGAAAAATGTAACTGCCACTGTACCTTTCTCTCTAGATTCTCCCTATAAACCTTGATTTTTGCCATCTTTAATTACTTCCTAATCTTTTTTATCTGGGAAATACACTAATGTCACAAAATGAGGATATAAAAAGACCTGAAAATTTTGAAGTAGAATTTGCAGTAAAGTAGAACAAATCCTGTTCTCTTATGGTTAATTTTCTGGGTATGTTTGAGACGTTTTTACTGAAAAAGAGATGATAAATTCTGTCTGTGTTACACCTGTCTAAATGTATTTTCAGATACATTTCTGTTATACAGAAATTTTGCTAATGAACTCCTAGTTGAGTTTTGGGCATTTACAGCAGTGTTCTAGGTAGCAGAGAGCTTATCTGAATGAAGATCAAGTACTTTTTCCATGGTATTTACAGATTGACTCCAGTGCGTGTCAGCTGTAAAAAAAGCAGTATACTTATCATGGTATTAAAATAGTAGAAATACAAAAATATAATATAATATAAAATAGCAGTTTTAAAGTAGCGGAATATGTTGGATCTCTGATCAGGGCAGCTCTGCTGCACCAGAATTGAGAAACTCTGCTCAGAAAGTCTGCTAAAACAGTAATACAGACACTATTACTTTAACCATATAAATGTTTCTTTACATGGTAAATTTTATCTCTGTGTGAATTTTCATGTATGTGTAGCATTTACTGCATTGCATCCTTGTTCCTGTTTGGGAAACATAGGAAGGAAGAAACACCTATTGAAAGGATGGAACCATATGTGCATATACCAAGAACTTGCAAAAATTCTCAACATAGCATCTGCATTGCACAAAAGTGTTCTTTGAGACCTGAATATATGCAAAATTTATTGTTCAATTTCAAATGGTGTCAGCGCTCTTGTAGAAGGTGGTATTCAGTCTGGTGTGTCAGGGAGGCTGCAAGGGGAGCAGGCTTGAATATTGATTATTTGATGCTGAATTGCAACCCAGAAATGTTGAAACAGCATGTATGCAGAACAGTGCTTTCAAAGCTGAGGTTAAGGCCAAAGTGATTACTCTTCCTGTTTAGGAATGGATTAAATCTGAAATTCCAACATTAACTTCCTTTGCCCTGCAAGACTTCTCTTGCAGAGTGAATCTGTTGGTTATCTTCTGTGTTAGTTCATGTTTTTAAGGGTTTTGATTGGTTGTTTTTTCTTCATTTATCTTCCTTCTGCATTTCCCATCTGGGTTTGCAGAGCACACAGCATTTGTCATGGTCCAGAATGGGCCTTTATTGCAATAGAGCAACAACAAAAAAAATAGCAGAAAATAACAAAATTGTTGTTTTAATTACACTTTCTAAAATTAGTTGTAAATTGATAACAATTGTGAGATATTATTCAATTCAGTCAATTGTGAGATATATATATTTTAGCCAAAGTTGTTGCCTGAGGACATGAGTGATAGACACATGGTACTTTGGTCTAGACTTCCTACCTTATGGGCTCTTTTGTTGTGATTTTTGCGCTAAACATCATGTAGAACTCAAAAACTCTGCTGCCATTGAGAACGGTGGACAAGCTTCTTATTAATTACTACTGGGGAAAGTTGACTTAAAGATTCCTAAATGAATAAAGAAAGTCAAATCTATTGATTTACTCCACAGGTTGCTTGCTGGCCTCCTCTTTTTTGACAGAAGATGATTAATATAGAGGCTGCTTTCTCCAGTCTTGTTAATAAATATTCACTGAGACATCCCACAGAGAGATCAGATCCCGATTCTGGAGACATCAGGTAGCTTTGAAATGTGAGCCTGAGCCATGTGGAGGGTCCTGCCAGTAGAAGGTAATCAGTTTAAACCCCCCAAAATTTATAAAGTTTGTTTCTTAACATCGAAATCATTAATCCAGATAAGGGGTATTTTCCTTTGCCACAAATTTGAGAAGGACATGGCAGAGGAGGTTGTCTTGAAAGATACAAAACCATGTATATCTAAATAAAGGAAATATGAAATTGGGTACGTTAATGAGGTGTACATTAATGAAGTGAGCTTCTTCCAGTGGGTTCCGAGTCCAGAAAAGATAATTCCCTTGGTTCTTTCTGTATAGCATGGTTCTTCCAGATGAGGTAATGCTGCAGTTTAGACAGCTGCAATCACAACTTTTAGATTGATTTTTTCCTGGTTTATAATTTTTGTTAAATTCTTGGAGTGGATTTTTAGTATGGGTGAATAAAAAAGTCAAATCTGGCAGTAAACATCAAGGTGCTTTGGTCTTTTTTTAGTATTTTATTAACACGTAATAGAATTTACTCTTGCAACTAAAGTAAATGCACTTGAGAACCAAAATGGCTTTTGGATTATAGCTTTCCCAAGCATTGAACGTAGAATTAATCATTGAGATACAGAGATTACTTCTTTCTGTAGGTTAAGCCTAAGAAGAGACAAAAGGAAATATTTGTTGGTTGACCTCTGACCCCAATACAAAATATAGGGAGAATAGTGATGAATCTCCAAAGCCGCCTCGCATAGTAAAGTACTTGGTATTCTATGAAAAAACCATCATGTATTCCCTAAATAGTTCATTTTGTTTTCTAAAGTTCTGAAAAACTCACTTTATTGAAATGCATGTTGTTGCATCGATTTTTCTAAAATACACCTTGTTATCTTTTCTTTGGTAATTGGTGACTGGTAATGACTTTGGCAATTTAACATGTTCTTGCAGACACTTTTCCCATTCCCCTAGATAACTGAAGTCAGGAGAGAGGGCCTGTCTATCAATCTCTGATGCCTGTCAACCTGCTTGATTGACAGGTTTTTGTTCTACAATAGAGACCATTTCTGCAGCCCCCATTCTGTTATTTTCTTCTTTCTTAATACTTGTGGGGGATGGTGTTTGCTTTATAATCTGTGTTTAAAATCCAACTTGGAATGAGGCCAGTTCCTAAGAAATTATCACAATAAAGTCTTCTTAGCTTTACATCAAGAAAATTCTCAGGAGAGTTTCATAAGCTGTGATTCCACCTTTCAAAATTACCTTTGCTCAAAACCTAAGCTTCGTTGTTCCTGCAGAATCCCCTCTAAAATCCAACAAAGAGGCTGTGAGGTCTGCCTAATATGTTTTGATATAAGAAAAGTAATTTGTTTCAGCTTTGTTTTATTTGGGAAGTTGTTCCTCGTGGAATAACTGGCATAGAAAACTTTGTGTGTAAGAAATGTAGGCAAAATATATGAGCCTGGGAGCAGGGAAAAGGAGGGATATTTGCATTATGAGGAAAAATTCTGAAATAGAAAACAAAGAAGACTTCTAAAAGGAAAGTAGTGTCATTGTTCATCCCCAAAATTATGTATTCTTACAAGTATTCTAATCACCTTGGCATTAATTTGATTAAATGTGAATTAGGACTATGCGCTAGGATTGAGTTGTACTTAAAATTAAAGGCTTTTTTGATGGAAGAAGTGGATGTGAGAACTATCCATTATCTATTTTTAAAAGTTTCTTAGATTTTGTGAAAAAATAATTTTGTTCAGAAGTTATTTTTAATTCTTTTAATTAAAAAAAATTTTAATTTTAAGAATAAGAAACAATTCAATGTGAATATGAAATCAGTTGCTGCTACAGTGATTTGTGGAAGTCAATAATAAAACTTCTGTGTCAGTTAACTGGCTGTAGAATAAACAATATTGATATCACTCCACTTGATGTATTTTGGACAGTAAAAAAGAAAACTAGGGCTGAAGAATTATCACACTGAGGTCTGAAGTATTCTGATTAATCACAGTATCAAATGCACCTGTTGGCTCTTACATATGTTCTCCTGGGCTTGGTACTCATGCAGGCAGGGGCTGAGCAATTTCTAAGGTGTGTTCTGGGATTGTTCATTTATTTCACATTCACTGGTTAGAGGCTGAGGATTCTGTTATAGAATGCTTTCTGTTGGGAAAGGGCGGTTTGGTAAGCTGATGGTTCTTTTTCCACCCAGAAGGATATGTTTAATAAAACTGAGATACTTCTCTCATAACACTGTGTTCATAAAAATTTAGTTGGAACGTAAAGAATAAACAATAGCTAAATGTGGGGTTATTGTTTCCTCTAATAACAAAGAGAATAAACTAATCAGTTGCCCAGATGGAGTCCAATAAGCTGGCAGGGAAATTGAAATCGATTGAAATAGTGTGAGTGTGTGGTTGTCTGTATGAATATCCAGTTCTGTTACACAGTATGGACCTTGAGATCTTGAATCCTGTTCTTGCTGTGTAAATAGCTGAGCACCCTCAATTCTTTAAACATGTAGAGCACTCAGTAGTTGAAAAGAAATAGTCCTGTATATTCCCAATGAAACTGCTCAGGTGATGCCTCTGCTGCAGCATATACTGACCTGTTATCTTCTGGCCATGTGAACTGGTGTTAGAGAGGGGCCCACAGTGTTAGAAAAAATGACAGAGGCGGCTGACATGCTGGGAGATATTTATTTGGGAAGGGCTGGAGGGAGAAGCAATGTGAGATAATGTATAATTTTTGGACTTTTCCCTGAGGTCCTTATTGCATGAATGGCTATACAATATATTCTGTGCATCAAGAAGAGAAAAATACCCCGGTATGATAGAAAGTGTTTGAGTGATACATCCATGTGCACCTATTTAGCTGGTTGTGTTAGGATGTTGCTAACCCTTTTTTCCGAAGACTTACAAAGACTAGTTCAGGATAAAAATTAACTCATTCCCCACAGTGCTTTCTGCATAAAGTGGCCACAAGCCTCTACATCAGGGAATACAGATAGCACGTAGGAGTGACAATTCTATGGGACTAAGAAAAATCTCATTTCTACTGCCGTTTCCTTTTCAGGGGGGTTCTTTCCTGTCCTGCTGAACCATTCATTCAACCTGATGAATGTATGGTTACAGGAACGTTGTAATTTTCTAAGCTTCAGAATAGGGGGCAGTAAGGTCACAGCATTGCTTGAATACTTTTTTTCTGTTACTGTTGAAGTAAGTAGTGTTAAAGTGATGCAGAATTACTGTATGTTTGCTTTTGATTCAGGACTTAGCTCTCATCCTGTGATAAGCTGACTGTTGCTAGAACCATTGCTGCTGCAAGAGACTTGGTGGTAGACAAGGTGTAGAAATTGTGATCACTCACATTAAAGAAGACCATCCTGAAATATGTGGCTGGTACTTCTAAAATGTCTTATAAGACATATTATGCATTTAAAATAGATCCCACTGTACAAAGAATGGCAAAAATCCAATTTATGCTTTCCCATTTGAACACAGAGAAGAAGCTTATAGACAGGTACAGAAATACCCATCATGTGGATTTCTTGCAGTCATGGGAATGAGGAGGCAAAGTCTGGCTTGTGCTATCAGTGGTACTAGCCTGATGCACCAGGTCTGTGGAGACCACCTCTTGATCCTTCTAGAGGTCTACAGCACATGCTTTCTGCACATGTGGAATTGCTATACACTTTCCTAAACTAGGTAGAACAGGTAGAACAGTTTTAGAGGCCAGATTCTCATTTGTCTTGATTGTCTAGCCTGGCATGGATGTGGTCTCTAAACTATGTTTGAGTCATCACAATCTCCCTTTTTTCTTAACGATTGCAATAAAGGTATTAATTGCTTTTCAGATTTATTTATAATGTGCCTCTATTCCAAGATGCAGCAAGTGGGAACTCTTGTTTACTCCCTATGCAGTTTGGGTTTTTTTGTATAACTGCATGAGATCTTTTTTCTTCTGAAATAAGCAGACGCAGATTCTAATTATGCATTGCAGTTAATTCCGGCTGGCCTGGCACCATTTTTGTGCGCTATCTTTGAATTCTTTCTCTTCCTGCTGTGTTGTTTCTGAGATAAAGCAAACAAAAATGAAACTGCTATTCTGGGCAAGGCCATACTATTGATTTCAACAGTGGCATTATTATTAGCACTGTTGGATTCAGTCTAATTCAATAGTTTTGTGGGCTTTTCTTACAATGTTGCCAAAGCTGTTGCTCTCAATTGAAAACTCTGAAAGGTAGCTGGGAAAAGGTGAATGTGTAATGTTAAAAAGATACAGACATCAGTGGTAAGTAGCAGATGTACAAGCAGACGATCTAATTACAGGCTTTTGTCAAAAGAGTTCATGAAGTAAAGGTCCAGAGATGCTGGGAGAAAGATGAATTAAAAATAACTAGTAAGTAAAGATGTTCATAGGAGGAAGTATGTGTCTGTACTCAGAACATGATTGGTAGTGGTTGGAGCTCCAGTATCTCATTTTGGAAAGTGATACTTGGTCTAACACGGGCATCTTCAGCAGTGTCAATGTTCTGACTTGTACGTTTTGATGGGTTGTGTCATCCCTGGATGTGTGTCCCTAGTTCTTAATTATCTACTGAGGTTTTCTTTACATAACCAGAAGCCTCCATCAAATTCCACAAACTCACAGCCTCAGTTCTGAAATAACTGTAAATTATATCACTTTAAGTTAAATCAATATGTTTTATAAAATTTAAGATTGGCTAAACCACCGTGACAGTTCGTAGCAACCTGAACTTCCCATGAACCTACTCTAAGGCATAACTGAAACATCTGACATCTTGCTTAGTTTCTCACTGTGCATCATTCTACACTCCAGCTTAGATGCTCTGTGTCTTACGTTAAATTCTTGCAGAATGTGCAAGAAACTGATTGTCACTGTGGGAAATATGATGATGGAAGCCCTGATTTTGCACAAAATGAATATACTGATAGATTTACTTGTCTGTTATGTCTAAGGATACTAATGAGTTGGTTTTGGGGGCTCATGAGAACTGTAAAGTCTAGTGGATATTTACACCATTGCTGCATTTTACCACCTGGCAATGGGAACACCAACTTCACATCTTTAATTGGCACCACCAGAGTCTTTAATTACTTTTCAGAGTTAGTTACCTTTAATTACATTTTAAGTCTCAGAGAAATCAACAAGATGTTGGTGACTCTACTGGAGTGACCAGTTGCTCTGATAGACATTTTCTTTGAATACTACACTCCTAAGTAATAAATTCCTGCAAAAGTCTCTGAGAACTAACTCTAAAAGAGATCCAGCTCAAAACCAGATTTTTTTCTGTTTTCTCCTCATTTCACATTAATTCAACTGTGAAAAGAAAAAGAGACACTGACAAGCTTTTTAAATTTTTAGGTATTTTCAAACTATGTTTCAAAAAGGAAATATAACTGGGGAAAAATATTTCTCTTTGTCATAATAATCCATATTTTTAGATAACTGGAATGGTGTTTATCTCTTTTGATTTGGGCATCTAAAAATTAGGCATGTGCTCTCAGGCAGAATTCTGGGCTACTTGTGTTTTGGAAAGAGAAGGATATCTCCGGAAGGTAAGAATTCTATCTTAAAGTAGGGTTCCAAAAAGAATGAAGCAATTTACCCAGTCCATCTCCGTTGCCTATTCTCTGATCATTATTTCTCGTGGAGAGCCCATATTTTCACTGACTCATTGTTCCATGTTAGAAGCTGTGTCAAAATATTTCCTGACTCACCTGACTGTTAGGCATTTTCAGATGGACCTATGTTTCATGGAATAATCACTGCTCTCAGAAATAAAGAGGTAAAAACAATGAAGCATGAGGTATTTTGATAGTCTTGCCTTTTTGATTACTTTTCAATGGTCATAGCAACTACTCACCATTTTGGGGGGCTGCATATTCCTTTACATGTGCATTTGAAAGATACTGGCAAACACTGTTTCTTGTCTCACGTTCGCTGCAGGATTTGTCTGTGCTTCTTGCTCTAGGTTGGGATGTTCAGATTAAAAGGCGCAACTAGTGATTACATTCTGTTGTTTTCCCACTATTAGAGTCACCTTTCCTTTGAATGCCAGTGTCGGACTATTCAGTCATTTCAGTCTTTCTTTATTGCGTGCTGTCCTTTGAGTTCTTTCTACTCTCTTCTCTTTCTTGCACAACAGGGAATGGTGTATCTGGGCAGTTACCCATCTTCTTTCTGTCCTACAATAAGCAAAATGACAGAACAACTTCTTGTACTCCTCCTTGTGAGTCCGTGCCATATTCTGAGAGATGCTCCAGCTTCACTGGGCTAGTACTGGTGCTGCAGAGATTTTTGATTTTTTTTTTTTTTTTAATAACCTGATATGCCTGCCCCTGCCAGCATCTTCAACACTGATCTGGAGCCAGAGTTCTGCCTTCTCGTTTGTGTTGTATAATGAATGCAGTCAGTGAACAGCAACACCTTTTTGGTGTGGATAGAAAAAATCTACAATTTCCATACCTCACATCATGCTCCTTTCTTTACTCTCTCCTTCCTCCAATGTTTTTGAGTGTGCAGATGTTTCCTAGTTAGTTATTATTTAAGTGAGCAGCTTCTTGCTAACATGTTAATTAAAACTTGCTGTCCAGAATCTCTGGATACAATTTGCAGTGTAATCTGTAGCCTCTAGTGCATTATTGTATCTCTATTATAAGGAACTCTGTGTAATGATGCTGGGATTTAATTAGTTTCTTTGCCGGTGTTGTAAAACATAGTGATAAATGAGCTAACAGGTCCATGGATCATTATTCTACTAGAGATGAGCTTATTAGCTGATTATGAATCATTAACAAAGTCTACATGGGATTTGCTTATCTAGTTCAACACAATTTTGAACATTCAATACTCTACATTCATTTCTTTCAACTAACAACACTGTATTTAGATTGTAATCTTTGTATTTTTATTCGGGGAAATTTTTTTTTAGTGTTGAATTCTAATTATATTGCAAGAGCTGTGAGAAGACCTGGTATCCATCTGGGATGAATACAAAACTGCATTGGATGATTACACAACTGCACATTTACACAACTGCATGTGTTTTCACTTGATTCTGAGTATGCATTTATTAATCAGCTAGCATTGCCAGAAAGGTGGAAACTCAGACTCTGATCAACTGAAATTTCAACTAGAGAAAAATGGAGTACACTGGGCCAGCTAGAGTGATCACATAGGAGGGGGCATGTTCACACCATTGTGAGTTTTCAGTTTGGAGACACGAGTAAGATGTGCAGCATCACTGCAGTTGTCAGAAATATTGCTGTTTCTAACACAAAAGTGTCCTTTATGGGCACTAATCACAAGAGAGAATTTCTGAGAAGAAGATGTTCAGAAATTTGGTGCTGTGAATTTATCTTCAAATAAATTAGACAATTTCAGAAGATTTTTCCCCTTCTCATTGAGTTGTTGTTTAAAGTGCATTCTCCCCTTGACCTCCCTGATGCTCACATATTTAGCCAAGCCACTGTTGGTTAGATAGGCTTTAGGCTGATTTTTTGCTGTGCCGTAATGTTTATTTGTAAACTGAAGGTACTTTGATGTAACCTACTTTGTCTTCTCCTTTCCTTGCTAGAAAATAACTTGCTTGGGTGTGTAGAAGGTGTATCCAACAGGCATGTCTTTGATTCTCATGCATTCTGATACAGCTGTAGACTATTGTCTTGTCTGTGCTGTTCTTACCCTGCCTTTGATCCACAGCTGGAGAGAGAGGAATATTGTGAAATGGGCATTTAGTCTTCTCTATCCAAGGTCCCATTGACTTGAGTGACTTGGGTATTCTTCTTGGAAGGTGGGCTCTTTTGATGGATTTGCTTTTACTCTACTTTTCAAAATCTAGCTGGTATTGAAAATGACCTCTGTATAATCTACATCAGTTGTTTCTGTGCAGGAGACAGCTGAAAACTCTTCCAGCAATAGTGTAAAAAGATGCCGATGGCAATGTTGCTATCATACGCAGTTCTATAAATGCAGAGTTAAAAAATCAGGATATTCCTCAAAAATTGGCAGCTGAAAATGGATACAATCTTCTTGCAATTCTACTAGGATTCCTCTCTTCTGAATATCCTATTTTCAGAGCCATTAGTTGTAATACTTTCCAATATTTTGTTTATGTCAGAGGTAAATATTACTTGGTTTGTCCCAGTTTTAGCAAAGAACAAACTATTTTTGTTTCAAAGTTATTCTCTTTCACTGAGACAACTGTTATTTCTTCCTTTGAAAAAGATTTGTACAATGACAGATGAATTTCCAGTAGCAGTAATATTTTTTAATAGTTAGGGAAACAAGTTTGTACTACAGAGACTCAGCCATGAAGAAAATAGGAGAACTAGAAAGGTGTTTACAATATAAGAGGATAGTAACACCAAGTGGAATGCTAACAATGGTCAATATCCTTTGTGGGACAACTGGAAAAGTTGAATGTGTAAACATATACCCTTTACCTTAGTTTCTGTTTACATAAGCATAGTACCTTTTCAACTGCAAAGTACCAGTGATCATGATCTACAGTATTATTAGCTGCACTCAAATCTTTACCTAATTGCCATTGGATATCATGCAATGATTAATTTTAAACTAAATACCCAGTATTTAAATAGAGATAATTTTATAAAAGAACCTGTTTTATTTGAGCTTTTGTGAACAATAAAGTGGATATAATGTTAATATGAAAATATCAAATTGTATTATTTTATATTTAGGATAAAATACTTGCTCTCAACATTTTTTTAAAATGGCAATGCGAATTTTTCTTTTAAACAAAATACTTGAATCATAAGAATCATAACAAGTAACATTTTTCAAATCAGTCTCTGTGCAGCTCTGGAAGCAGTGCGAATTTATTTTGTAGAACACATTGCAATTTCATAAACAGTAGAACATGAACATTTAAATGAATGAACAAAGCAGGTTAATTATTCAGGGACCTCAGACTAAAGTTAAGTCACAAATAATGCATCCTGTGCTCTCATTGTAACCTGAATGTCCCTAGATTACTGTAAGTATTGACCCTCACTCTTACCCAGTATTTTCTGTCTGACTAGAGGTTTGTTTTCCTTTTTAGTATCTGTCTTGCCATTTAAAAAAAAAAAAAGAATCCCTTTTTAGATATACATTAGTATTTTGATAGGGTTAAATCTATGTTTTTGCTCTGGTAAATCAGAGTACTGATTTCTGGGTTTTGTAAGGGTCACATAAAATGTGTTAGGTGACATCATTCTTATAAGATCATTATTTGTACCTCCATAAATATATATAATAGATAATAGCTGACAGTACCTTTAAAGCAATATTTACAAAGCTTTATCTGCTCAAGGTGATGCCCTTTAATAGAGGACAGTGCATGGTTCTTAGTTCAGCAGTTCTGTCAAGTCTGAGGCAATCATTTGATTTCAGTTTTATACATATGCTTAGGTGTTCAGAAAATTACTGTATGTAGAAGAGAAGCCCCGAATGCCATAAGGCTAGGTCAACAACAAGGAGGTAGATTTCCAAAGTTTCATTGTTCATATTTTCTGTGAACTGACATTGTTCTGACTTTGACTTACTTTAAGCAGGAACATGCACAGATATAAGTGCTATTACACGGTTGTGATTTCCATTTTAAAGGATCTTGTACTTGCTTGAAGTTGTTCATGTACTGCAGATTAAATAATAGTGCTAAATGTTTGCATTTTTGTCTCTTGCAAGAGGAAAAGGCGAGGTTTTTCTTTGGTTGATTTGTTGGGATTTTTATTTTATGATCACCTTTGAGTGGGCTGAGTAAAAGAAAAACCCAAGTATAATTTATTTTGCCTAGTGTTTTGGAAGTTTTCTGTATAATCCAATTTTTGCCAATTTGATCATATAGAAGAAGATGCTTCTGCCTTAGCAGAAGTCAGCAGAATAGGTCTCAGGGGGAAAGGGGACAAATTTAAACCAAGCCATAGCTAGTTTCAAATAATCTTATTAGAATGACATACAAAGAACATGGTGGACTATTCATTTGTCCCTCTGCATGAAGTTTACAATGGTTTTCAAAGCTCTTTTTAACACAAGAGCCATTATAGACTCAGGATGTGCTTGGGACATGAATTTCACGCACATACACAAGAAAAAAGGGTTTGTAACTGAGTCCAGCTGACAGTCTTGGAGCATTTCATGTTTTTTCATTCATGTTTTTCATATCCTATTTTTACATAATTATAAAGTGTTAGAATCTGAAACTGAGTACTGTCCTTGCCTCAAACTGGAGCAACTCACTGGAACAGAAATAAGCAGCAACGCTGTTCCAGGCAGCTTATTGTTTAACTATAATGTGGTTTCCCTGGGAATCATGGAATCCTACACATGGGTTTTAATTAACTCTAACAGGTTTTTAATGGAGATTTAATAAGACAGTTATTGTATGTTAATTAAACGTCAACTGATTACTAAGAGGTTTCTGCAATTCCTGAAGTTTACTAATTATCTGATAGATAAATCAATTTTTCACGAGAAAAACCTCTATGTAAGCAATAAATATGCTGGTAGATGATCTATATTGTCATAATGAAGTGAGAGGTGTGCTGTATTAATAAGCTTCTTGCATCTGTCCAGTATAGGCAAGAAGAAAGCAGGTTACTCCTCTTGACAGTGTTTTGTCTTGTTGATTGAAACCCATCTGTTGCTGCAGAACATTCAGGTGACAGGATGTGTGACTGTAGCAGTCAGGAGTGTCAAGAGCTCTGCCTGAAGCATCTGTATGGAATGGGACAGGGGCCACAAAAGTAGCCCACATCTCTGCACCCTCCCACCAGGGTTTAAAATGAAAATGTGTCCTGCAGGAACTAAAGAAACTCTCAGGATTTTCTTTTCCTTTCAGAACAAAGACTACATTGTGATATAGATTGTTGTCCTTTGTGTGTTGAGCACGAGCACTCTGGAATAGGAGTTTTGTTTTTAGAAACTTTTTTGGCATCCAGCATGCATTCAGCCCCTTACAAATGCATCAGTACATTTTGGGTATTGCCAATTATTAATCAGTACTCAGTGTACTAATGAAGAAAGTAACTGTAATCAGCTCTGATTTATGCAAATTAAATACGACTCTCAGACTCTTGGTCAGTTGCCAGGACAGTCTGCAGGCAGTAAAAGCAAGGATGACCCTTTTTTTTTTTTTTTTTTTTTAAAAAAAAAAAAAA
>VYXB01004040.1:29716-134359 GCA_013397135.1 Pachyramphus minor | reverse complement strand
GAAAAGACAAGCTATTTGTCTTTCTAGGTCTTTGATGAGGGCCACAAAGGTGATCGGAGGGCTGGAGGACCTCTCCTGTGAGGACAGGCTGAGAGAGCTGCGGGTGTTCTGCCTAGAGAAGGCTCAGGAAGACCTCATAGGAGCCTGCCAGTACTTAGAAAGGGCTTGTAAGGAGAAGGGAGAGCAACTTTTTACACAGGCAGATGGTACAGGACAATGGGGAATGCTTTTAAAGTGAAAAAGGAGAGATTTAGATTAGATGTTATGAAGAAATTCTTCCCTGTGAGGATGGTGAGGCCCTGGCACAGGTTGCCCGGGGAAGCTGTCCCATCCCTGCAAGTGTCCAAAGCCAGGCTGGATGGGGCTTGGAGCAACCTGATCTAGTGGAAGGTGCCCCTGCCATGGCAGGGGATGGAATGAAATGACCTTTGGGGTCCCTTCCAACCCAAGTCATTCTATATTTCTATGATTCTGTGAGTTGCCCCATTTGATAGTCTTGTGTAAGTCCTAATTCATTAAATAGAATACACCTGCTATACAGCTTTCACAAGTGGGTATTGACTCAGGCCTTCTGAGAGATCAGATGATTGCCTTAGAATAGAAAGTTTAAATTTCAAAGTGGAACACTTAATATTACTGTCTAACTAAACCTGTGTGGGACTGTAGCACAGAAATGGGACTGAGAAGTGCCCACCAAAATTAGGGATTTCTCCATTAATTACATCAAACTTGGTAGAGTATTTGAATATTTTGTTGGGCTTTGAGCAACAGCTAAAAGAGGTTCTTATGTGAGTTGCTTAACACACCTTTAGGTAAGGGGTATGCTTTGCCCATCCTTAAGAATGGATCACTTTGACATAATTTACTTATTAAAATGCAAAGTAGCAAAATTACCTCAGAGTGCAACAAAAAGATGAAAGCAGGCTCTTAGAGTACCAAGTGCTTCATTTCCTCTAAATCTTGTATTCCTCAAAATTAGAGAGAACTGGAAAGTAAATCCTTCTCAGAAAAGAGCAGACTCATCCTGCAGTGGAAAAGAATGCTCATGATGAAAAGAGCTACTCCCAGCCAATGCCAGATGAAATAACACCCATGACCTCTGACGTCAAAGGGAAAGGTGCTTCTTTTTTTGTATAGGAATCTTTCTGGAACTCAGCCTGGGTGGCAGGCACACTCTATGCTGCTCTCTTCAGGATTAGTAGATTATCTCTGCTTCTCTCAGTCTAGGAATTGAACACAGCTGCCCAGGGAGACTTTTTATGTCTTTATATTCTCGAGTCCCACTTCTCTCCAAAAGCCATGTTCCCTTGTAGAAGACAGTAGCTTAGAGATGCACATTGACCAAGTAAACCTCATCAATAGTATGGTGCACCTGGGGGACACGTTGCTGTCGATGGCTAATCAATAAATGTTTCCTGCTGACTTCTGTGTATCCTGCATGTTCAGTAAATAAATCTGATCCTTCTGAGGATAATTTGGCCCCAGACCTATATAATTTATCTTTGTTTCATGGTTTGACCAGAGAGAGATTTTAAATTTAGTTAGATAGTGTTTCAAACAATTTAATCTTTCTGTTATGCATTTAGTAACTACAGAAAATTGTAAGACTTACTTAAGAAGTTAAGTTTCAATAGTTTACTACTTGAAAAATGTAAATTATTTAGCAGCTTCCAATAGAGAATTAAGAAAAATAGTTTCTTTATTTTGCAGATGCATATGTATGGATCTACACAGTCTTCCTTGAGCAAATGTCTGTCCTAACACCTGAGAAAAAAGGATCATTTTGTGGAATGCCTCCATCTGGCAGTAAGGATTGACATTCTTTTTTCTCTCTTGCTTATTTTGATTTCCAGTGTTTATAGCTCATACATTTGAATTAAAGTCTATAGCCATAATACTTAAACAACGACTAAGATATCTAAGTCTAACCTAGAAACTCTAAACAATTAATTCCTGAAGATGCATTTTAGTCTTACAAATGTGTCTGTCCCAAAGAACTTACTTTGCTATCCCAGACTTGTCAGTTGCTGCTGTTATTATTTGAGTGGGAATCTTTCTTGGAAGTTCATATTTCCTTCATCCCAAGTAATCTCAGTGGTCCAATTAGTTTGATTATGCACCTTAGAGTTGAAAATTCTCTGCTGTTAGCATGAGGCTTTGCTTTTCCATCTTTGCTGATGACTAACATCTGTTGGAATAGTGGATCACTGTAGGTCACTCCCAACTGAACGATGCTATTCTTTCCAAATAAGAACATGAAAGAAGAAGATGCCATGTGAAGGTAACAACTGACTTGGGTCACTAAAGCTCATCTTATCCCATTCTCCCTCCAGGCTCCCTCCTCCTCTCACAGTGCACTGAGTTGCAGTGATGACCATGACAGAGAACTGTCTTACACCATCTAAGACTGCAACTGTGCTGTAAACAAAAATATGAGTGCTGCAGCCTGAAACAGGGATCCATCTCCTTCTCCCTTTATAATTGTGGTGCTTCCTGTGGAATAGGCTTTCATCCCATAGCATCCTAGCTTGTGCAGTGCAAGAGGAATTACGTCTGTAAATCTCTTTAGCTGCCAGCTGCCTTTCTAATAGGACAGTAGGACAGGACTAGCTAGTTTTTACATTACAGATAGGGAAATAAGGTGTGCATGTTAGTTTTTTCCAGGAACTATGTCAGTTTACACGCTTGCACCTTTCTGTCTGGGAAAATCCCTCATTGCATTTATATGCTACGGAAAAGCATTGGACAGGTTTTTCCTGAGGCCTTGACAGTAATTCTCCAGAGGCTACAGATGTCTACCCTGCAGTCACAGAAATGATTACAGTACAATGTAGATGTACCTGATATAACTTGAGGCTGTCTAGCTCAGGTACCAATCATGGTTTAGTTTCTATAGTATAAAGCTGAGTCTGGATTGATTTTTCTTTATAGGATTTCTGTGGAGGTTAAATGGCTTAATTCGAGCTACACAATGGATACCTTCATGTACATGAGCCCTATTGTCACACATTAAAGGAATAATATTGAGGGAGGGGTAGAAGAAGTCCTTGTAATGTGAACTGCTGAAAGGCCTAAGTATCACTTAAGTGTCTGAGCTCCAGTGAGACTAGAGTGGTTTTTTAAATCAATGTTGCACCATAAGTGGACAGATCTACAGTGTCTGATCTTAAGAAATTTAGTGCTTTTCAATGGCAGCACTTTGCTGTATTTAGTTTGTCTTACATTACTTTCCTGCTTAATTGGAAATGTTTCTTAGTGTAATGTAGCAGCAATTCGTCCTTGTCCAGAAATAGTGCACTGCCTATGGGCTGTTAGTTAAGGATATGGCTTTATGGTGTTCTCACATATTTGGGACATTAGTAGAATTCTTTACGTCATTTGAAATGCTACTGGATTTAAAAGATACTTCAGACCTTTTAGATGGATGCTGAAAACATCTGTAGACCTGTGTAAGAGAAAAGTCTTTTCGTTTGGACTAATGCCTGTGGGTATTTAGAAAACAGCTGTCCACTTTGTTATCGTACATGTTGCTTTCCCTGAGTCATTTGCAATTTCTATGCAGCTGTTGAAATTCCAGATTTCCTTATTTCTCAGGATTGTAGTGTAGAAACCAGTGAGACATGAGCAACCTTGATCTCACAGATCTTTTTTCTTGCCAGTTTTAACAGTGAATTTCATTACTTTCTTGTCTGTCTTTTTTTCTTTTTCCCTGAACTGCCAAGTGAAAGAAAACCAATCATGATTCTTTATTCTTATTAAGATTCATGAAGTGAATGTAGGTTTTATCTCTTGCTCTTTAAAAATATTTTAGAATCTACACCTGTCTTTTTTTATTGGAGAATTTACATATGCACAGGTGCATAAACACACACGTGTTTATCCAGAAACTCCTGCTTCTCTCCTTGCAGTCTCTCTGTGGAGAATTTATGTCCTGTTAGTACATTATGCACAACTGTAAAGAATGATTCAGGAAAAATAACTGCATTAGTCTAAGATGCCTGTAAATGTAACAGTAATTTTGCTAGTAAATACAACATGGCACTGGGCACATGATCTACAGTTTTCTTGTCAGCACTGTCTTCTTGTCTGTTACTGTTTGTGCTACTGTCATTGTTATTGTTCAGCATTCAGGCTTTCTGTGTGCTGAGCACAGAATACCTAATCAGAAACTTTAGTCTAAAGTGAGGGCACAAATTCTAACTTCTCTGTATAAGCCAGCCCCCAGTGTTTGGTGAACTGACTCTTTGATTCTGCTATATCCTGGCTTTCTTTTCTCTTGACTAGGCCATTGTCACACTGCTGTTGACCTCTAAACCCACTCCCACCACCCTAAGCCTGAACTCTGGATTAGTCTTCCCAGGGAACAAACTATGGGCAAAGTTGAACTAGCAGCTAGAATGAGGGAAAATGGCTCATGCTGTCATAGTAACGTGACCTCGTACTGTCTTCCTGGAACAAAGATGGTTTCTTGTCATTTTTTCTGCCCCCATGAGTGTTTAAGTCCCCCTGCTGTTTCTCTACTTGGGAGGACGATGAAGGCTGTACACCACACAGTAAAAAGAAAGTGGTTACTCTTCCCTACTTAAAGTAGGGCAGTCATCTAGGAAACTGGGGAATCAGGTGACCAGGACCCAAAAACCCCCAAACAAAACAAACAAAACAGAGGTGAAGCCCTTTCGGTCAATAAACTGAGTTTGGAGACTGAATTTCATGCTGTCACCTCAAACCCTATGTATTGAAAGTTTAATTTTTAAAACCTCCTAACTCCACATTAAAAATGTGCTCTGAGCTGCTTGCTGTTGCTAACGACTGAGATGCTGCAGCTATCTTAGCTGCATTTGTGAAGTATTTAATCAGCAATTGACAGTTGGCAATTGCTTGAAACTGTTGGGAAAGAAAAAGGCAGTGAAGTGGAAAAAGGTTGCTATAACAGAGTATAAGTCTATAGTCTCTAGCACATTAACTATTACACAGTTTTAGACACCCCATTTAAAAAGGACGTGGTAGAACTGGGAATGAACCAGTGAATGACACTGGTAGATAGTAGATAGGGGCCTTACACTGCTTTTGGGTGAGAAATGACAGAACAAGCCTGGAAAAGGCATCAGCAGAAACAAGATGGAGCAGCAGAGAGAGGCTGGAAAACACTGGTTTGCACTGTTCCTGTCCCTGAGCAAACTCTGCAGGGTGTTGGGGGAAGTTTTTACTTACCATAGATAAAATTAACAGAGAGAGCTGTAGAACTTCTCGTATCAGTACCCATGACCTTGGGCTCAACAAGCCCCCAGGATACTAAATATTAGAAAATGGGGAAAAATTTGGGAAAAGAATCACTATACAGTAAGCCTCTTTGGCTCTTTGGTTCTTCCTCTTGCCCACTGCCAGGGACAGACTAGCTGGGCTTCATCTTAAAGACCTGTACAGAGCTTGGGGAGCTGCAGATGTACAACTTTAACAAACGCAATTTAGTAAACACTAAAAACCCAAGTTTAACAACTGCAATTTAATAAACACAATACAGGTTTACCAAAGCTCTGATTCTTTTCATAACTTTTGCAATGCAGTGTCAAGTCATCAGTGTTTCTGGAAGCAGTTCCTTTGATTTAGGTGCAGGAATAATCAGATAGGATCCAGTAACCCCTGCTTCAGCAAACAGCAACATCTCAAATTGGTTGTTAGTCACTTAATTTGCAGATGTCTTTACACGGGGGGAAGGATCAAGGGAGGAGGGCCAAGCTATGCATTTCATATCAATGGTTATTAAATACTACTCTGTCACCAAACTGAAGCTTTTTCAGTAATGCAAGAAGCATTTACAAGTGGCCTCCAGCATTTTTCCTTTTAAACCTCTGAAGATAGGCCTCAAAAATACTTGATCAAACAATCAAAAAAACACCAAAGTAAAAAATGTGCTGGGCATGGTGCATGACTACATATAATCATAGGCAGGCTTTGATTTAAGTATCTGTTGTCTTTGGTTGAATCCACTATCCCTTCCTAGCCATGCATTCCTTCCCTGTTAGAGGCTCCTCTGCCTTCAGTTGGATAGGGAGAGCAGAATTTTTGAGATCTCTCTTCTCTGTGTGCAAAGCTGTCTTGCAGAGCAAGGAATTAGTGACTAGAGATACCAGCAGTCAGCTGCTTTAGTGCATCCTAATCTCTTTGGTCAGGAGATAAATTCATTAGAATTCTGTGAAAGCACCAGTAATAGAATATATGGGGATTAATTGGTTCTGTGAACTTTAACAGTTTTTTGCACAAAGAAATTGTGTGTAAAATTATCAGAACCATTGTCTTTTTCCATTAATTCTGCCTATAATAAGTGACTTTTCTTATTAAATTCTGATAGTTTCTTCATTTCATTATTATTTCTTAGAATCACCATAGAATCATAGAATTGTTGAGGCTGGAAAAACCTTCTAAGATTCTTGAGTTCAGCCATGAGCTCAGCACTGCTGGCTTCACTACTAACCTTTGTCCCCAAGTGACACAGCCACATGCCTTTCAAACACTTCCAGGGATGATGACTCCACTGTTTCTCTGGGCACACGGTTCCAATGCCTGACTGCCCCTTCAGTTGAGAAATTTTTCCTAATATCCAATCTAAACCTCCCTTGGCACAGATAGTCAAGAATATATAGAAACTTTCATCTATTAAATGAAGGGAGAAAGGTGGGGGTGGCAAAGAGAAATGAAAACATCATTTATAGGATACTGTACAGTTGGTGGCCTTGAATATTTTTATCACTGGGAAAACTCATTGCTACTGTTCAGTCACAGTTTACAGAAGGAAGAAGTATGGAATAAGAAACCTGCCTGAATTTGCAGCAGTTCATCTTGGAGCCAGGAGAGGCTGTCCTGTGATCACATCACACCTCACAATGTTTCTCTCTGGCCAAGAACATCTCTCGGTTGGAATGAGAAGGCAAACTTAACAGCTGAAATGTCAAAAACTCCCTGCTCTCCCCAGTCCCACAAAAGCCCTTGCCAGCAAAACCAGGGCTGGCTGTGATTGGAAGCTCTTTTATCTCTTCTCCTCCCCAATTCTGTTTCTTTGTTCCTGTGTGTAGCCCCTGACTTCCTGTCCCTACCATTAAAATCTGCTTTTTATCTGCAAGATCCCTCTCTTTCACCTTGTGTTTCCCTCAAGAGTTCATTATGTTCCCAACACAATGACTAAGTATAACACGCTGGAAGAATAAAATGCTAAGAAATGAGGGGGGAAACTTGAAAATGTGATTTTGAAGAGTTGTCTACTTTTTTTTTTTTTAATAAAAGAAGAGTTGTATTCTTTTCCTGCCTTTGAGCATGGCCTTCTTCCAGCGCTTCTTGGGCTCCTCCCCACCTCATCTCCTTTTGCAGCACATTGTGTATTCTCATCAGCCCTATACCCATCCCACGCTCCCCAAACAGTGTCTAGTAGGCCATTAGTAGTCAGCTGGGTGAAAAAGAGTAAGGAGATATGATTAATTTGCACCAAGAATTTTTTTGGAGATTAAAGGAAAATAAGGCTTTCAAGGACTCTCTCAATGTCCAAGCCCATATTCTGTCTCTTTCTCAGCTTTTGTTCTATCACATTGTCACTTCCCATCCTTCCTTGAAAAGTATGATAAGATGGAGTATGGCATCCTTCTCCATCCTGCAGCAATGGAAAGTCTCCTCTGGGGTTCTCAGAAGAGCAGCTTCAAATTATCCTCTCATTAGTGATGATACATCCCTTTTGCACACTGTGCCATTCCACTGTACTGCTTGAACATTGAACATTAGGAGATAACTGCCTTCACAGCATATGTCATTACTCATTAAGGGACCCATCCTGGATTATGGCTGAGGTTTAATGTCTTGTTAAAGATGTTTAACACTTACAGTTTTGTTTTTAATTTAGGAAGCAGCATGATCAAAGTGTGTCCTGAGAATTTCTCTCAGATTTTGTGAAATTTGCAGCTTGGCCTGCTCAGAGGAGGTGATTCTCAAATTGAATTGCAGCCCTCCAAGGCGTGTTTGGATGTCAAGCACTGCCATGATCTGACATGTTAATGGCTTTGAGAAAACAATGTGTTTCAGAGGTAATTGCTGAAGCAGTAAGTTCCCAGCAATATTTTACTTAAAAGAAATGTGCTGTTTCTCCACTGTGGAGACTGGAACAATGACACTGAACAACTGAGTGATACAAGTCTCTGCTTGCCTTTTAATGGTCATTAAATTCTTCTAATAGAGTGGAGCAGGACCTCTATCGCATCGATTGTTAGGAGCCGAAGATAGCATTAGAATCACACATTGTATTATTGTAACTGCACTACTGAAACTATTTTACTAAAAGAAAAAATATTTTAAAACTCATAACATAAACCTGAAATGACCTTCCTGAATTAATAACTCACCATTTGGCTCTTCCACTGAGGGTCATCTTCAGATTTACCAGATAAACTCAACCAGGGCAATTATTCATAACAATCCTGCATTTTAAGTAACGTGCAAAAGAGAGATGGGTAGCAATAGCCGTTTTTCCAGGCAGCTGAGTAGGATGGTGAGCATGGAAAAATGGTAGGTAAAAAAGAACAATCTAGTGAAGATGAATACATGGTGGTAATAGGCTGAATCCTCTAGACTTGACCATTTTAATCACTATAAAAATGGATTTTGGAAGTTGTGAATCAGTCTTTGGAAAGTACTTTTTTAAAAAGAACTAAATCATTGTAGATTACTGAGCTGAGAGCCAGGTGTGTGTACCTGAAGGTACATGAGGTCCCTGAAGGGAGCCTAGAACAAAGATGGAGAGAGATTATTTACAAGAGCGTGTAGTAACAGGCCAATGGGAAATGGCTTCAAACTGAAAGAGTAGTTTTGTATATTAGGAAGGAATTCTTCCCTGTGAGGGTGGTGGGGCCCTGGCACAGGTTTCCCAGAGAAGCTGTGGCTGCACCATCCCTGGAAGTGTCTAAAGCCAGGTTGGATGGGGCTTGGAGCAACCTGTTCTAGTGGAAGGTGTTGCTGCACATGGCAGGGGGGAACTAGATGAGATTTAAGGTCCCTTCCAACCAAAACCATTCTATGATTCATGTGAGTGCCCCTTTGCAGGGACCTACTGAAGCTGCAAGATGTAGTCCTTGATTGTGTAAATTTTGTTCAATTGGAGTAGAAGCATGATGTTTGACCATGCTCAAAGTTGTTATGCCCTTTGCTGTAGCTTTGTGGGGCAGCTGTTACTTTTGTTTGTCTGTTTTGAAATCTGTGTATATTCAGGTTCATTCCAAACTGTCATCAATCTGCAATCTAGATGCAAAGGGAGGGTTGTAGAGTTAATGCTTCATTTATCAGAACTTCCTTTTGATAATACATGTGTGTTGGTATACACGTGTGTATGTCACAAAATTGGAGAATTTAGCTCCCTCTACCTTGATTTAATGCCATTAAGCATGAATCATTTTTTAACAGAGGGACAGCTGCCAAAACCATGTTGCTAAGTGTCAGAATTATGGTATTTGTGAATGTGATTGGAACTGTTCTGCACAAAGTCTGATATAAGAAAGAGGGCAACAGAAACAAACTGCAGTAGTGCCCTTGAGGAATAATTTCAAGGTCAGTCATTAAAAAGTGAGATGGATTTTTCTAAAAATAGAAAACAAAATGAAGATCATTGCTGCTCTTTAACAATAAATGCAGTAAGGTTTCAGTCTACTTTCAGTGTTGCTCTTAGAAATTCATCTGCCTCTACAGAAAGAATTCTTTGGGAAGTAATCAGTGACAGCATGTGTGTGGCAACAGAAAAGAGGCTCACCGAGTTAAGCACAAACCTTCTTAGATTTTGAAGTCTAGGGAAAAGAAGATTGGGATTTGAAGTCAGTGGGATAATACCAATATGGGAAAGGGAAATATCAAAGGAGGGATGGACTTGTTCCCTCAGAGTGCTCTGAACCCAAAGTTGGGGGGTTGATGCCATTATACACATGACCTCTATAAACCAAGCAAAACACATTTTACTAGATTCTGAGCAATTTATTCTTCTTCAGTGTGGATCTATGTTCTGCTTTTTTCTTCTTCCTCTCTCTGCAGATCCCTGAACATAAGTGTTACTTTTTCTACCCTCCAGTGCACATTTGTGTTGGATGAAACTAACAGTCCATTGGGCCAAAATCTTCAATTTGTCTGGAAAGACCTTTGTTGCACAAAGGAGGTATTCTTGGGAGATATGGTCTGTCAATATCAGCTGTGAAGGGATATGAAGTGAGGACCAATTCAGGAAGGGTTTTGCTTTTTAGAAATAGAGTAATGTGATTCTAACTGTATCAAACTCAGTTCAAAGCTCAAGGGGTGTTTTTTTGATTGTTTTGGTTTGGTTTTGGTTTTGTGGTTTGGTTTTTTTTTGGGGGGTGGTTGTTTTTTGTTTCTGGTTTGGGGCGGGGAGGGAATGTTTGTTGTGCGTTTTTTAGTAGTTTGGTTTGGTTTGGATTTTGGGGGGATTTTTTTTCACCATTTTACCTGTGAGAATGTGCAGGATCACCTGCTTATGAATCTGTGACTGATTTTTATGGAGAGCTTCGTGTATGTACTGGGGCTTTTTTGGGGATAGATAAAGTTTGTAAAATACCCATCATTCTCTAAGTGCTCTGAGTTTACTTTAAAACTCTGTCCTAGTTACTCTGGCTTTAGGAAATCAAAAGTCTAATGACTTCCATGAGAATTTAAGCATCTGAAGATTTTTATTTTTATTTTTTATCATTTTTGGGATGAATACTTGAAAAAGGGTTAAACAGCAGCCATAACAATTCATTGCAAAATCTTCAAAGCAAATCATATTTCTTAATTATATAAATTAAGGTTATTAAAAGTTAAGTTCTGAACTGAGAGCATTTTCCAGTGAAAGGTGCTGCAACATCATTATTTCTCCCCAAAATGCATTTACTGTACATTTCTCAAAGCCATCAGGCTTGATTGAAAGCTAATGAAAAAGCTGTCCTGCGTCAGTTTATTCCTTGTATCCATTAAGAATAATTACGGCTGAACAATTTTTGATGTCTGTAACCTTCGCAAGTGTTGCTAATGGCATTATAAATTGCTCCTTGTCCAATGACTACAGTCTGATGCTTAATTCAAAAGCGCTCTGTCAACAGGGCTGATTTGTGTGGTTAATGAGTGCGTTTAAAACAACAGCTTCGGCTCATGCATCCTAATGTTGATAAAAGGATGTGGTTCAATAAAGAGTCTTGTCCGTAATAATTAGCAGCAACAAATGCTCTGGATTAGACCGATCACAGCATTAATGACTCGGCTTTCAGCCCGTTACAGAAAAAAAAGTTTCCAGTTCTAACTTTTCTTACCTTAGATTTAACTTTTTAAGAGTGCTTCTCTGTAAGCCAGCGGTGCAGCTAACTAAACATAAACCTTTAATACACACTGTGCTGGGAGAGTCACTGAGCAGTCCAAGGGCTTTCCTCTATTTTCCTTCAGAGTTTAATATGGAAAAAGAAAATTGCAAGTTGATAAGAGATGAGCTTTAAAGACCTGTTGCTACCTCTTCTAGGAGAGAAGTCATCACTTAGAGTTTTCTTGGACAAGGAAGTGGATGCATTCCGGGAAAGGGTTAACAACTGAATCTCTGGGTATTTAGAGACTTTACTGCCAATCACTGCAAGCAAAATAAGACCAATCAGTGACCTGCAATGAGTGGTACCTGAAACTGTGTCCCAGAGGAGCTGTTTACAGGAAAGAATTTACTTATTCAGAAAAAATCAAAATCCAAAACTGACAAGAAAAATTAGTCTATGTGAATAATCAACTGACATGGTCCAGAGTTAGCAGCCATAAAAATAACCATTCCTTTCTAAAAACTGTTAACTCAGATTGTTTCCTCCTCATCACTGAGTTGTGCAGCAAACTTTGAAACAATTTTTGGATCCATTCTCAACTGTGGCAGTTTTCCTCTAGAAGTTACAAATTTCTGATAAATTCTGAAGTGCTATGAGTGTTTTGGAATAGTAGTTTTGTGATGAGAAAATGCAGACAGTCTGTCAGGTAAGAGTACTCTGACATCTCAACTACTTCTTTCCCTCTGTGACATACAGTTCACTGCAAAGGGGCTCCTACCTTGACCCTTCTCAGAAGTCATGACCTTTCAAAGCAGATTAATTTTCTTCCTTTAAAACCGAGTTTTTACGAACAACCTTCGAACTTGAATTTGGTTTGAGTGGTTATTTAGTGTGATTTTCACAATACTTTTAACTGGGAACAATTACCAGATATTTTGCTACTGCTGCTTTAGTTTGACATTCTCTGTGGTCAGACAAGTTCCCATAGGCCATTTGAAGGTCTCCCCTTGACACCTGTGAGGAGTATCAGGTAGGAGAGGCATGGCTGAATTAAACAAAGAATGATTTATTCATTGTTCATATCAGGCAGGTGGGCTCTTTCGATATTGTGAGAAAAAGAGCCACATTCTTCTAAAACTGTGACAGAAGATGCTGCAGGGAATGCCTGGAATAGTCTACTGCAGAAAGGGGTTGAAAAAATCTGAACATAGCACTGTAGGATACAAAGTGCTTCCCCAAGTGGTTCTGGATGCTGGCCAAGGGAGCAGGCAGGTGAGGGCAGGTGAGGACTGAGCAGGCACTGCCAAAATGCTCCAGCTGATCTTCCCTGGAGCTGGGACACAGTATTGTGCAATCAATAATGGTTCCAAGTACCTTCCTTGGCACATTTTTTTCCCTTAGCAAAAAATGTCAACTGACTAAAGGGAAGTTTTAAAATATTTTTATGCCTATAAAGTCAGTTTGACATGGTTAACTGAGCATCACAGATAGTAACCGATTCATTTAGTCCTCTCTTCTCAAAGTTAGCACTTTGGAGTGGCATGCTGTGGCTAATACTGTACAAATTGCTGGAATGGGCAGTTAAACGCTGAGGTCAGAGGTTAAATGAACATGGTTGTTTATGAGGACACAGCCTGAATCCATTTGCATTTTAATATTCTTTCTGTGAGACAAAAAACCATTTTGAGGACAGCTTGTTTGGAAATCCCATTAACGGGTTATTTATGGGACTTATGACTGCATGACCCTTAGCCTTGTTTTGTTAAACATGAACTAGACATGAATCAGATGGGCGGCTGGGCTGCTGCTATTGTTTTCTGTAGCATTAAATGTCATTGAATTCAATTATTCTGAATCTGACACTTTCTAAGTTATTACCCTCATAATGCCTAATTTTCCTTTTTCCTTTGTCAACCTTATTATTTCTACCTGCTTTAAAAAGCAGAGACACTCTGAAAAGGCCATTTCCTCTCCTATCGCTCATCTAGGTGAGAATGGAGAGCTTATCCACATAGCTCTTAAAAAAATAATTGGGAAAACATAGTTTGAAGACATTAGAATATTCTAGCTACTATCATGGTGCATTTTAAGGAATACAGAAATCTAAAAATTTGTCAGGGTAGTAAAATTAGCTATGAAAAGGCTAGCTAATAAATGTTTGGAAATGGATGACTTTTAACCCTTTTTGGCAAGAGTATAAAATGATGAGTGATAAATCAGACTAAGATGATGATGTTGCTATCAATCAAAATGTGAAAGATTCTCTGTAATTCCAAATAACAAGATTTACAAAATAAGTTTAGGTTTTATGCCTTTTAACTCAAATCTTCAATGGAAAGGAGATAGTGGATTGGATGACAGACTGTAGCAGAAAGTAATGAAAACCCACTGATGCGTCTTATGTGAGAGCTCATGAGTTGAGATCAGCCTTATCCTTGCCAAAGGGCATTGGAAGTCCTAGGAACCAGTATGTCCTATCTTACACATTCTTACATCTTACATCTCTTACTGATCCAGCATCTTTGTGTGTTGGAAGAAGCTAGTATGGGACAACATTTTGAATTTGTGCTGAAAATAGTGTTGATAATTCTCTTCCTTCTTCTTTCCTTCCCCCTTTTCCCTGCCTTTCTTTTCCAAGTTTAAAATCGATTTCTAGTATGAATTGTCCATCAGTGAAATTCTTCTTTAATGGTTAATTTATCATTAGCAGAAAGTGCTGGGGTTTTTGTTGTGGGTTTTTGTGTTGGTTTGGGGTTTTTTTTCCTTTCTTTTTTTCTTTTCTTGGGAGGGGGTTGGGTTTTTTTCTTTTTCTGAAGAAAAAGGAACAATACATCTTTGGAACAGGTTTGTGAGTGTCATATATTCCCCTTTTAAAATGTTAAATTACCTCATTGTGTTTCTGAATATCATGTATACTTGGGCCTGAAATTAAGTTTGCAGTATAGTTGTCAAAATGACCACAATTTGCTCTGTGAAATGTTCTGATTGCATGTGTAATTCAAAGCAATCCTAATCTCTGTATAAACCAGTAGAGACTGCTCAGGGGCAAGGTTTATATATGCTGATTGGGCCTTCAGCTGAGCTGGTAGCAAATATACCTGTATATTGGAAAAGATGCAGGATGGATTTTCAAACTTTTAAATGCTGAAGAGACAGTAAGAAGAGAAGAAAAACTGTTCCACTACACTAAGGTTTCAAGAAAGGCTCAGTTTTTCTTATACATGTTTGTTCCAAGTTCTTTTGGAAACTGCCTCAGTATTATGTCTAAAGTGAACATATTCACACACCACAATTTATATTGCAAATATGACTCCTGCTTGTACCTCTTGGTTTGTCCCATTTTTTACAGAAGTGTGTGATTTCAACAACAAAGCTGAATGATATTAGGAAAATCTCTTAATTGAAAGTAGTCCTATCCTGAAGCATTGTTCATATTTTCTAAAAAATTCTTTCTCTTAAGTTATTTTAAGTATTTGGTCAGGCACCAGATGGCTCCTTAGGAATGGTTTTGTGAGTATTCTGAAACACTGCATAAGTCTGTGACTCCCTTCTTCCATATATGTCATTAAATAATAAATCTGCTATATGGCATAGAGATATTTAACTGTTTATTATGTTTTATGTAATAATTAAAGCAGATGTAGTGCAACACTGGTAGCATGTATGCTGTAAATAAAATACTTTTCAATCATGAAAGCTGTTTCACAAAGACGTATACGAACCAGCACTGCAATGGAACAGCTTATGCAAATGTGTACAGACTCCATGATGTGAGGCCCTGCCTGGTTTGTTGCAAAGAGTGTGTGAATTAGAGAAAGTTCCTGCATGACTGCATTTGTTGGTTAGTTGTATAGTATTTTAATGATCTGAATTCTGCCACTGTAGGCAAAAATACTGTTCTCTATTTAATATCAATCATGCTTACTTTGAAAATGAAAAAATACATCATAGTGAGTAATTTACTCAAAGAATTTAGACTTTACTTCTGTCTGGATCATATCTATGAGCAGATAATGATTTACTCAAAGTCATATCTTAGTAACACTGTTCCTTGAAAATATTTTTCTCATATTTTTTATCAACCTTGAGAATGAAACATCAAGTTTGACCTGTGAAGTTTATCTCTGATTGAAACTGTTATCTAACATAAAATTTTTGTTGTATTTTACTAAATAAGCCCAAAATAGTTCTCAGTAAGAATTTCTTGCTTGTGGATCTCTTATGTTTGTTTCCACAAATGCCGCTGCATGGATGGCAATTTGTTTTTCATTAATAAGTCATCCACACACAGTTCCATTTCTCTAATATTCATGAAAATTTATCAGTAGTTAAAAGGAAAGAAAAAGCTTTATCAAATCACAAAAGGAAAAAAGTTCTTGGGGAAACTCTTCATATAATTCTAGTTGTTGAGTCTTCACCATCAAGTGACGGGCTTGGAACTAAGACTAAACTGACTTATAAGTGCTATTGCTCCAGAAGTGTCCACAAATCCAGTCCACAAATCCAGAAGTGATTCTGCATATGGATGAAGCCTCAGCCAACAGTGCGTATTTTATTTATGTTTTGTTATTATTGAACAGTAGGATTTGCAGAGTTTTCACACCGATTATCTCTAAGAGCTTCTTCAGTTAGAACCCTAAGGACAAGACTGTCATGGTTTCAAGCAGTGCTGTGCCTCAAGAGCAGGTTAAAGTATGGAACATAACTATATCCAAGAACAAAGGCCAATGGGATACAGCCTGCTCTAGTTCGTCCTGCTGGGACTGTTTGCTGCTTGTGCTCAAGGATCCCAAGACCTGCCTGGGCATCCAAGTCAAGACAGACAGTATTTTTCCTAAACATTTCTATCACTGCAAGAAATTCTTCCTTTGCATGGGTGTCTGAATGAGACATTTAGTCCCCATCATTTTGCAAAAAGCACCCTTAGAGATTGCAGTTGCCAAAAAAGTGTGTTATTCAAGATAGCAATACCAGAATAATTGGTGCAAATTGAGCTCATAAACCCTTCACAGACCCCAAACTTCTTGCTGTGAGTGCTTGCAGATTCAGCTGCACATCTGCTGCAATTGAAGTTTTATTCTAGTGAGAACTTGTTCTTTGCCTGTTACTCAAAGAAGAACAAAAGAAAGCATTTTAAAGGATACTGGCAGCTTTTTGCTCATTTTCTTCTTTTTCGTGTTCTCATTTTTACACCTTTTAGGCATTGCAAGAAAACCAAGTCAAACAGAACTGGGGAGAAATACACTGTTTCCAAATGAAGCATTTGAACCTCTGAGTTTCCATGCATTCTTTTAGATCATCTGGATAGAATATGGCTCTGAAGTATTAATGTCAGTGCTTTTCCTAATGTTGAGAGATCAAAAATGACTATAAATGCATCGACTCTTAATATAATAATAATAATAATAATAATAATAATAATAATAATATCCTTAGCATTGAAAGCAGTGTTGGTATGTTGGTATGAAAGAAGTGTTTTATTTTACTCCATTAAACCCTCTTAAGTTATTTCATTTTGGTTCATTTGACATAATAAATTAAGAGTTTGGTCAACTATCTGAACAGAAAGCTGAAATGCAACCAGACCATTTTTTCTCCAGAGTGAGCTTTTTCATTACTTGTTGGAAAATTTGCATTTCTTCCTCAAGCCTCTGAAAGTTCTTAGAAAATTATTTGCAGTTTGCTCAGCTTCAGTCATACGATGCATGCTTCTGGTTAAATACATGTGCTTAATAACAGGAAATAAATTCTGACATTTTATTTTTAACCCTGAATAAAAATGTTCATCATGTTGATGAAAATAAGCTATCAAATTCTATTTAACAGTGAAAAAGAATTGTACATAGCCCCCTGCAGGAGCTAAAGAATCTATTTTCATTACAGCAAGTATTGATTTTGCATTAAAAAGTCTCATTACTTGAGATAATGACTGTTGGGTTTCTTAGTTATTCTTCTGGTTCCTAAATCATTAAAATCATAACAGTGAAAGTGCAAACAGGAACGCAAAAGATCCCAAACTGTATTGAAATCTACTATCGTTTTGTCTTTAATTGAAATTACAATCATCTTTAAGGCTGATACAGGCTATCAGAAAATCATCTTATTTATTTTGAGCTCATTTGAATAACACATGTATTTTTGCCTATAGAAACATCACTGAACCCAAATGTATTGATTTTTGGATTAACATTAGTAGAATTAATATGTGGACTTGTGGGGGCCTCATTCATCAGCACATTCCTCCAGATTCTTGGCAGTGTTGTTCCGTCCGTGCTGGATTAGGGAAGCTCACCCTGCCTGTCTTACAGCTGGGAAATGTAACAAATCTCTGTAGCACGTACATGTGTAAAAATTTGTATTTCACATGCTCTCTCCCTCAAATAATTCTGATGACAGACTTGGTGAGGAGGGGGTCTGTTTGCTTTGCTTTTTGTAGACAGAGTGTGCTACTTTGAATAATTCCAAGGCGTTTTTTTTTTTAATGGGCCTGAAGGAAAGTCACTCCCCTTGTACTCTCCCCTTCCCCCTCTCTGCTTCTCAGGCTGGGGCTGTGTGGGCACTAATGTATTCTGTGTAATGTCAGGGGCTCACTGAATGCACCTTCCCACCACCAGCACAATGAATTATTGACGGAAGGGATATTCCCTGGTGTATACTTTTCCAAGGTTATACTCTCTGATATTAGATATTTATTCAGCATAAGGTAGGGATAAGAACCTCATTGCCACATTATGTCTGACACAATCAAGTTTTGGGGAATTTCAACAATATTAGAAGATTTTTATAATATATTCTTTTTGAGGCAGAAGCACAGCTTTAAACAAAGCATAATCCGTGCTGCATATCATTTCCACCCTAATGCAAGGAGAGGAAGCAAGACCATAATGCTGTCTGCATCATTTCCCCTTTGTGTTCAGTTGCAAGGACTATTCACCTAATATTCATAATCCATGTATTCATTAAACAGAACAGAATGATGAAAAAATTATTAAAAAAAATTATGAAATAGGTTTCCATGAAAGTGGCATCAAATCGAGTCATTGCTTTTGCATATATGATAAAGCATTTGGAAATAATTAAATAGTTGATATCCACTACCTTTTCCAGTGCTTGAACATTGCAGTTTCAGTGGTTTTGATGCTAACATCATTCATAATTTCTTTGACTCAAATGTTGTTTATATTTCTGCTCTCTGTAACAAAAGAATCTGGTGAACACTTCACTCACTGTCACCCAGGCTCTCCTTTTCAGCTCCTTTGTGAGCTGAAGCCTCCAGGGTTTGTGTCCTGGGCACTGGACCTTTTGTGCTCCTCATGCTGTACTCTTAGACAATAGGGGTGAAAATAAATCTTCTGTGACAAGCTTACTTAAAGGGATACTATCACATTAAATAAGCACATAAATATATCCAGAAGTAATATTATTCCTCCGGAAATTTTGGAAAATCTGTTCTTTCTTTGTACCATTAGTTAACCCTCTCATCTGTTTGCAATGAGGTAATTGTGAAAATCACATAATTTTTCACATTTCAGACTGTTCTTTAAACAGCACATTCCAAAAGCTAGGATAACAAGTCAATTATCTTGTAATTTATTTTTAGTCAACATTCAGTATCTGAATATTGTATCCTGCTTCAGCGGAAGAGTGAGATGCAAATATTGTGAGGGAGTGTTTGGGCTTAAAACAAACAGTTCTATTTCTAGTTAATTGTTTCTGGAAATAGGAACAAAAAAAAGTATATTTGCTAATGAGGAGTGTTTTTAGAGAACATAAAAAAAGTAAACATTTTTATGGAATTAACCTAGTCTTTTCCAGGAGAAATTCTCTTTAAATGTGAGGGCCTCAGATGTCTCTGTTTCTTCATCAACTTTTTATTTTATGCAACTTTATAAATTCACTTAATGTAATTATCTTTGGTGAATAGTTTGTCAAATTTTAGTGGGATAATAGAACTAGAGTGGTTTTATAGTCGTCCTTACATCTTATTAAATCAGACTGTTTATAAGTAATTCTTGTTATTTGTTTATGAAATTCTCTAGTAAGGGAGATTCCAAGATCTCATTATAAAGATTGAAGAAAACAGCAAATAGTGTATTGAGAAAATGCAATTATAGAAAAAATACCACCTAATTTGTTAAATGACTATTTAAACTCTATTTGTAAATGAGGTTTTGGTAACATTTCACAGCTACACCCAGATGCACAGTCCCCAGATGGCACATGAATTTCTTGCATATTTTTAAATCAGCCATGAATGCCAGGGAAATCCTCTGGAGTAGAAAAAGAAGCTGTAACAGTGGATCTGCCAAATCTTTGTACTGCCAAGTAAATCTGTGAGAGTTGCTGTTCCCATCCCCGTGTGCTGGGTGGACAGCAGCTCTCAGGAGTCTCAGTATTTACATGGGGATTTCTCTGTTGCTGTGACTGTGCTTTCAGCTTTTCTATGAATCTGTCTCTATATTAATTAATTATATTGAGAGTTTTATTTGGGGTCAGGGTTCTTTGTTGTTTTGTTTTGTTGTACTGTTTTGTTTGTTGAAAAGCAATCCTCAGCACTAGGGAAAGGGCTCAGGAGCTAATTGGATGTTAATGAACAGAGGAGGATAAATACCTTACTAGGGGAAAAAATGTTCTGTATTTGAAGCCCACTTTCTTTGGTGATTCAGGGGGCTTTATCTGTAGGCTTTGCAGGGTGTATATTCTAGGATATCATAAAGTTGTTACCTAATATTTAGATTTACACGCATTGCTCACCTGCAGTTTGGGTTCCATTGTACTGGGCATTTTACCAAGGTATATGTGTCTGACTCCCTTCAGCTGAGGAACATACAGCTTAAAAGTATCTAGCAAAATTATTTGTAACAACAAAATATGATAATGCTGAGTCCTTCATGTAGTTCTGCAGTAGCTCTTTGGGAAGTTTTATTAGCTTTTTAATCATTATTACTTCTATTGATCTTTTGTTCAGGTGGCATCAATGCTTTAAACTTTTTTGAGGGTTTCTAAAGACAATTTTTGGCTCTCAGGATTTTCTGTGACATATAAACCTTTTTGATATGACATCCTACAGATTTTTTAGAAAGGCGTGGAGATGCTGCAAGCCTAAGCATTGGGATCCCACACCTTACCTCTCCTGTCATACTTACAAGACATTCATCATCTACCTTCTACTTTCTATCCTCAGAACTCATGCTATGAGACACTGAATAGAATCAACATGCAAGTAAGAGCTGCATTCAGCCACAAATCTTCTCTTTTTTTCCTTCTAATTTACTGAATTTTCTACTCTTCTGATGTCTGGGGAAATTCCTGTTTGTCAACTGCATGTTCATCACTGTGCAGTTTTTCAGCATAAGACCTAATAATTGCTTACAATGCAACCTGTAAGAGCTATTAAAAATTCCCACTAAAGATTCCTTATTAAATATGTGTCCCCAACTCACTCTTCAGACAGTGAAAATTCCCTTGTGCTGGAAATGTTATTTATTCAAGATATGCCACTGACCAGACAACCATTTTACTCTTGTTCTCCTTGCACTAATAATAAAGTTTAGGATTTAGCAAAGGTCTCTGTAGGAAAGAAACAAAAGTACTGTGCTGCTGCTGTAAGTCTCATCCTCAGAGCAAAATTCCTTGCCAAACAAAAGTCATTCAAACTATAATTGAGTTGCAGTTGGGAGAAGCGTCTGCTTCTTAAACTTGAACAATAAATAGTTTTAAAAGCCTTGCAGAACAGCAGTAACACTATTCACATAGTGGTTGACTTTCTCATTTCAGCAAGGAATGTTTATGAAGCTTTTCTGAGAGGCACCTGAGCTCTAATACTAACTTCATGTCTGTGCACCCCAGTGCAGTGTTACAGGCTCTGTTGGACTGAATGCACTGCGCTGCAATTCCACCAGTTTGCAGTGATATTCTGTGTGCTTAACATAACACTTTCAGCTGAAGACCTCTAAACGCTTTCCAGGTCCAGGAAACTCTTCACTTTCAAGAAAATACCAAAAAAAGGTAAAAAAATGCCCCAAGAACTACTGAAACCATTCTGTACATTGAAGTCATACAAACCCATGTGAAAAAGAAACAGAGGCTTGAGGCCCCAGGAAACACCTGGGAAAACTAGCCCAAGGAGTTAGTAACTGCTGCTTAGTATAGTTATGTTCCACACCTGAAAGCAAGAGAGAAATTAATAAATCACTTTTCAAGCTCTCAGTAGTCGGCAGCTGATGATATTTTTCTTGGCCTAGGGAGAAGGAGCTCTTTAGTTGAAGAGGAAACATGGGACAGGAGAAGGAGTGACTTTCCTGAGTGTGCAGGAGGCCAGAACTATGTCAGGTTGTGTCCTGCCAGGGAGTGTTTGCTCTCCCTCCACATGGTCATCCCTCTGCTGTGGGATCACCTTCCCTTTGTTCTTGTCTTTTCTTTTTTGTCTGGAACTGTTTCCCTCTCTGCTGCAGTTTGGCTCACAGACTGACCAGAGGAACCCAGGGTTTGGATTGCCACAAAGCCTTTTTGGTGTTTTTTGTTTGTTTGTGTTTTTGGTTTTGTGGGGTTTTGTTTTGTTGTTTTTTTTCTTTTTAATTTTGTTTTGGTTTGGTTTTTTGGTTTGGTTTTTGGTTTTTTGTGGGGTTTTTTGTGGTTTTTTTTTTTTGTTTGTTTGGTTGGTTGGTTGGTTGGTTGGTTTGGGATTTTTTTTTCCAGTTTGTAACTGATGTCTTGTTTCTGAAGAGCATCATGTTTGTACTACATGCAGTTTGGAGGAATTAGGCTGAGCTCTAATTTACACTTGTTTAACTACAGATGCATCCCCACTGCTATTTGTTTATCTCACATTTATTACACTCTTCCAAATTCGAGTTAAGCACTCAGGGGCTTTTTCTAGTAACACTAATGGAGGAGAATAGACGCATTATATGTGAATAATGTATTATGATGATACAATTTGGGTCTCTTAGCTCTAACCAAGACCAGTCCTGCTTTACATTATTTATAATTTACACACACCTTCCTGAACATTTTTATGTAAATATTTAATATAGAAAGTGAGTTAACTCTTTCGTTTGGGAGGTTTCTGGTAAAAAACACGAGAGAACGTAAAAGGGCTTAGAAACACCTCTACCCAAAGTAGACAAATGACCAGTCTTGTTTATTTTCAGAATTTAAGAGAGAAATGTTACAAATTATAGAGGAAAAAAATGTATGCTGGCTCAGCACCAAATCTTTTTTCCTTTTCTGCTTCTCAATTGCTCTTATTAAACTGAATGAATGTTGACTGCAGGCAGTATATGTGCAGATGCTTGGCTGGCAGTATTTGCAGCACAGTGGTTTTGTTCTTTACTGTTTTCTGACACATTTTGTCTTTTGGTGTTTTGCTCATTTTGTACTAATAGATCCATTTGAGAAAGGCAACAGGGGTGCCCTCCAGACAAGTCAGCAAACTCCCTTTCTTGCAGCCTCCTGAATGTCTGAATTAGACATTAGACCAACAAAAACAATCAGTAACTTCTTGGTAATCTTGATTGTTTCTGTTTTCTTATCTCTAACCCCAAGAAGATACAGAATGACAATAATACGCCACCACCACATGGCAAGATTTATAACTTTCAGTCTTTTAAGTGACAGATTGTTGACTCTTATTCTCCCCATCTTGAAGAGCTGAACTTATCATCCACACTGGAAGAAGACCTGAAAGCTTCCCATGTAGAATCACCCCAGCAGACAAACTGTTGGACGTTGGATTTCCCACTTTCCTTTGTCTTGCCCTTGCTTTTGTGAAACATTGTCATATATTTAACGTATAAATTGTTGCTACTTTTGAACTTGGAGCTTGAAGTAGATGTCAAATTGGACACATAGTTTTGCAGCAGACCTTCTTTATCACTGGTTATCAAAGTTTTCCCTTCATTCAGTCTCATATGTGCTCCATTCCCCTTACCTTAGCAATAGAAAATTCTGAACTTTGAGCAGATGAGGATATAGCAAGAATACGAGCAATCCCTGGCACTCTTCAGTATCCTTCTCTGGGGAACAAATTTTAAGGGACAACCTCTTCTAGTAGATTTAACGCAAGTAATTTATTTATGTAAATCTGATTACTTTACTTTGAGCATAAGTGCATTTTCAGGTGTGTGCAAAAGGAGATGTGACAAAGGGTATTTTCAAACTCTGGGTCTGTACCTCTTTCCTAGTGCATCCTGGGTTTTAGCATGAGATGTTGACTCTCCTGAGCTGCTGTTTTGTTGTGTGGAAAAATATCATCCTATAATTTGAATCCATGTACCTACAAACTCCCAGCAGGCTCTGAGCCAAAGAAATACACAGATAAAATAAACATACAAAAAGATGGCTGCATTTTGAAATCTAAGAATTGAGTTATATACGTTTTTGACAGCTTCCTGAATCACAGCCCATATCCAAGATGAGTAAATAGGTATCTGGCCCTTTAACTGGGTTCCATTACATATAATTAAAGACTCCCAGAATTAAATGGCCTACATGGAAAGTGGCTTTCAGTGGGCTAAATGCCTGAAGCAATCTCCTTGCCTGAGCATAGAAGTGACACTGGCTTATGGATCAATATCATCTCTGTTATTAATATCAAAAGCACATTACTTTGTTTTTGCCTGGCTGGGCTCCAAGACTTGGGCCCAGCTCACATCCAGCCATTTGCCTGGACCATAATTTACTTTCGTGAGTTTTTAAGGTATTGTTTTGTCAGGGCCAATCACCATGAAGTTATAAATGAATCTGAGGACTTGCACTCTCTGTTAGTGACATATGCGGTGAAATTAATTTTTAAAAGTATCATGTCAATTACCTCTGTCCTTGAGTTATGCAAGGGGACAAAAGAGCAGAGATTTAAAGACATAAGCGATATCAAACAGATGAGGTAACGACAAACAGAAACAGTAGCTTGGGACCAAAAAGACATTACACTATCTTTAATTGATGCATTGAATTAAACAATGCTAAAGTTAAATAAATATTGACCACTTAGCAAAAGAACCATTGATTTTTATGATGTACAACATTTGCATCATATACTGCTCTAGTCTACAGATTTAGGCTGCAAGACTGTCAGTTCTGGCACAGATAGTCTGCAGGACAGCTCATGCTGCTGCTCAGTCCCTTTCTGGAATCATTGAGGTAAATATTAGCAATTTCCCCTGGTTTTGGTTTCTAAGGCTTGTTTATTTTTGAAGGGTTAAATTCTGTGAGGTCTTTCTTCTTTACTATCAGCTGCATTAGTGATCAGGTCCCATATTTCACACAGGTGCAGGGAATTCTTTGGGTATGGACTGATGACACAGCTTGGGACACTGGCCATATGTATTCATCAAACATCTGCCTTGTCCTTTTGTGGCGAATGAAAGACAGGCAGATGCTTCGTTTCTGTTGAGTGACAGAAATGTTTCCTGCATTGCAGGGGACACTCCATGTTGGCGCCTGTCCCCCTCATAAAATAAATCACCCTGTGCTGGAAACTGGAAAGCACTGACACTGTTGGGCATCCTCGGAAGGGGTGACCTTTGCAAGCACTCCCTGTAGCTGCCTTGCTGAAGCTGACATGTTGATGCTCACTCTGTTAATATTGATTTAATTGCTTAAACGTGCCGTATCTTAATGATACGATATTTACCTATCTGGAAACAAACTTGGACAACAAAATAATTTGTTTACAGAACAAGAATTTACAGCTCTGTGTTTGTTACAGGTGTAGAGCAGAGCCGGTTTGTGGGGGTTTTTTGCATAGCTAGTTTGTAGTTATTTCACATGAAATGTGCCCCTCATTGTGAAACTTATACAAAATGTTAATCACTGGCATTTAGTTTCTTATATACTTCCCCCTTTAGAAAGGGGAAGTATAAGGTCTCCTCTTGGCAATAGAAGAATCTCTCTTTAAGGCCAAGTCTATATGTGTAGTAATGCTGGCCTTGGTTACTTATAGCTTTCTGTGTCTGCAAGGACTGCCAGAACACCAATTAGTAGGTTATTGTTTCAATTAGTCCATGATTACTGCTGCTAATCTGTAATTCCTTATTGTTGTGGCTCCTTTTGACTTCACTCCAATTATTAAGAAGCATTTGGATTATATTACAATTGACAGGAATTTCAGCCTTCTCCATAGATAAAAGCCTGCCTGTTGCAAAAGAAATTCAGAAGTAATGAAAAGAACTTTTTGAGGTTTTTTTAAAATTGTTTGATTGTTTTGTTGTTTTGTTTTATGGTTTGCTTTTTTTTTCTTTTTTGGTTTGTTTTTGCAGGGATTTTTCAAATTACATCATAAACACAATGTAAAATTCAAAAATATTTTCCAAACAGGTATTTGCCCATTTTCTATGTTCAGTGTTTACACTGACTTAGTTTCAATTGTCGTCTTTTTTAACACAACATTGGCAGCTTTAATTGCTATTTAATTGAAACTCTTCAGGTCTCTGTCCAAATTTGTTGAAGAGTTAGAGTGAATTTGCCTCACAATGGGGAAGGAACTGATCTACATGCAGAGTCCAAAGCTGGGACTGGAAGAGCTTAGCTTCTGATGTGTACACCTCTAAATGTGTGAGGATGTGCTCATTGCCTGATGTTCTACGGGGTTGCCAGTTCTCACCAGGCAGTAGGCACAAGTGACCAGTGAGACTTTCACTGTTGGAATCCGAAACTCAGCTATCAGCAGAAGGAAAATTGACAGGATTAAATCAGGAAGCCATGAACAGCAGGAACTAAGAGCCTTTGAAGCCTCACAAGACCTGTTAACATTTAGCTATGTTGATTACCCTGCCTCCTTCATCTAAATATAGGTGGACTTCGTGGTGATGTTGTCAGACTTTGTGGAAACCCCTTTTGCTCTCTCCCCCATGTAGCTCCTTGCTATGGAAACATATTAACCACCTTGCTTCACCTTAGCAGAGAATTGTGTAATCACCTAATTAGCATAATTCGTCCCACAACTAACATACCCCGTTCTCGTCATTAACGTACCCCACCCATTGCATTCTAGTTTGAACCCCCAAAACTGGAATAGTTTAGTTTTGACCTCCGCATTTTACCTTTCCCCTCATGACATTGCAGAGACTTAGTTAAGATGCAGATGCTGGGCGGCATCTTATTAATGTATGAGTATCTACAGGGAGGATGTGAGGAAGATGGAGCCAGGCTCCTCTTGTGATGCCTGGTGACACGACAAGAAAGAGGAACGTTCTGTCTTTAGAGTAAGTGTTGAAGCTCGCTGCAAGGTTCACAGCCTTGTTAGGAGAAACATGACCTGCTTCGCATTCTAACAGTAGGGCAGAGAGCAATAAGGAGAGTCTGTTTCCCTCTACTCTTCCCAGAATGCAGATGCCCCCAGTTACAAACACAACAATTTAAAAATATGTAAAATTCATAAATGAGGCAACAGCTGTGTACAGCTTCAGCAAAATGCTAAATTGCTGCATCACTGTGGACTCTAAATGACAATAAACCTTCCACCTCTCATAAATTAAGCAGACTTTCAAAAAAATTGTATCTGCAACTGCAACTTTTTATGGATGTTTGGTAACTTTAATCATTTTGCAAAATGTGATTCATGGTCATAAATTCACTACCAAGTATGTATTTAGGGAGAGCAAAAGCTCTGCAGTGAGTTGATAGGTAAGTTTTAATATGACAACGCCAAAAAGTCTATTAGATTTATCCTGAGTCAGTGACTGCCCAGTAATTACAAGAGGGTAGACTTAACGAAGGTTTTGAGTACCAGGTAAGTGACTTAAAGGGTGTTTCATAGGTTCAGAAGACGAACTTGGAAATATTCCTTACCTGAATTTAATAAGGGATCTCTGAACCTACCTACTTCCTAAAACTTAGTTCAGTGAAACCCAAGCCTGTCACGGTAGCTGTGACCTTCCCTCGAAAACTCTGGGAATAAATATCTTGTAAATATTCAAGAGAAGTAACAGAATTCTCTTTTCTTGTTTTTGTTTTAGTTATAAAAATTATATTCGTGTGTCCATATGGCTGTCATTTTTTACCATGCAGTGGTACACTTTTTTCCTGCCTAGCATTGGTCATTCAGGGATCTCAAACAGCTTTTAGAGTTGCTAGTTTAAAGAGTCCTTCTATATAGTGAACTGTTTGAGACATATAGTACTTTGCCCATTAGTATAGCAAAATCAGGAATGAAATCTGGATTTTCTATCTCTCCTTTGTGCAAAACATAGGGTAATTATGTTTACATCAAATAGGGAATGTATACACCCTTATTGCACATAACGGGAAACAGAATAAGGATTAGGAAGTGCAAAACCTGATACTTGGTGTGTTGTTCCTTTGTTAAGCTGTTCTTTAGCTGTGGATTAATTTTGAACAAATAATATGGATGGAAATGTATGAACAAGAATGAAAGGTGTGGGAAGATCTGCCTGCATTCCTGAATGGGAGCGGGTGTCCCTAGTCAATGTTCATATGAAGTGGTGCCAAGTTGTCAGGATGAACCCAGGTACACGTGAGGGTGGACAATTTTTCTGTCGTGAGCTCTTCCTCCTGCTTGCTCTGTGTGTGCTTCTCTGTTGGTTTTCTTGCAGTATAATGGGGGGGGGGGGGGGGGGGGGGGGGGGGAANGGGGGGGGGGGAGGGGGGTGTGTGCAGAAAAAACCCCACGTTTCTGGAGGATGCTTTGGAAGGTATTTGCAGATGTTGCAACAATAATGCTTTTGGTTCTGCACTTGGAGTCTTACTGTGGAAAGAATGTGAGGGAGAAGCAATCTCAAAGCTTCTTGGTATGAGCTGATGTGAAAAGCTTAGCAGAAGTCCTTTGCTTTGAAAGTGCCCAGCAGATAAACTTAATTAAATCACATTTTACCTATTCTTGGACACTGGACAGCCATACCTGCATTATAGCAGGTGTTTAACTTCTCAACAAAGCAAATAGGCTGTAGTGTGAACAGGTGAGTAAAGCCCCTCCTGAAATGAAGTGAGAATTTCTGACCTTTTAGATTGGCCCCAAGTCCTTATGTGGAGGACTAGGGCATGAATACAGGGCCATTAAATGCCAAGAACTGGAGCAGTGTGGCTGAACTGCACTGGCCCACTCATGCCAAATCAATTAGAGATGGCATTTGTGATTAATGTTCATGTTGGAAGCCTGATTGCTTTTACTCCTCCTCCTCCTCTACTACTGTATTATGAAGAAATTAATTTTTTCGGTGTTTGGAATGGGTTTTTTTGGTGTTCTGCTTTTTAGGGATTTTTAAAGAAATTTTTAGTATTTATATTTATATTTAATTAGATTTAGATTTAGATTTAATTAATTTATATTTAATTAGATTTATCTTTAATTCATATTATTTAGAAATTTTTTTAGTATTCAATGGATTCACAGGGTGGCCCAGCTAACCATGGCTTCTTGCTCTAACTACTAAGTCTGTCTTGTATACTTTGGTAAATAAATTTAACATGAACTGAAAGGCAGCAGACTGCTTGTTTAATGAGATAAAGCTTGAGAAGTCAATATTACAGATGAGAAATGCAAATGAACTACCAATGCTATTGGAACATTGGCTTTTCACATTTATAAAATTTTACTTTTTATATTTCATTTTAAAAAAATTATTAGCTCAGTGTGTTTTTTCCAAAGCACTTAAGAATGCTTTCAGATTACATTTTCATAGTAAGGGGTTAATAACACCACTGAATCCAGTTCATTGTCAGTATTGCATCCACACCCAGGGAGGGGAGTGTCTTACTAAAGCTATATGCACAGGGAGATCCACAGATCTTTCTCCAGCATCACTTCTATATTTAGACTCAGAGGGTTTTGTGTAGTGTCATCACTGGGGCTATGGATCATGCTAATATCAACTTACATGTGCATATGGGTAGGACAGCATATGCTCAACACTGGCTTTGTGTTCAGCTCCAGGGGCAAAGCTCATCTCTCAACACTTAAAAAGAGAAAACCACGTTCCTGGGCTTACCTGGGGGAGATGATGTTTGCAATTACATGCAGGATCATTTGGCTCAGGAGCAATTCTAACTTCATGTGACAATTTGAAAAGACATTTCCAATGCTGTGGAAGAAAAATCATTTTCCTGGGTAAAGAAACAAAAAATAGAAAGAAAGAAATAAGTGCATATCAGCATGAATCAACTTAAATGAATGCTTCCAATATTTTTTGAAGCTTCCTCCTATGAAACAGCCATGTCTGAAGTTGTAGTTTATTGAGTAAGAATATTGTTGTTATATATTAGCAAACTGTCTGGTGGCCATTCTCATGCTTATTATTCCATGCACTAGGGTAGCATTTTTAGGTTCAAGTTAACCTTAGTGAAATATATCATGGTTCATTAATGTTTCTTCAACTGTCCGATAAAAGGCCTTGGCCCAACAACATTATTACTGTTAATTATTTATAGTATCTTTTTATTAACACTGACTTACAGCATGGTCAAGTAGCAGCTAAAGCTCATTATGCTCCAAGGTTGAATGTGCATCTCAGACAACATTGCTGCTGAAGGGAGTGAATATCCATGTTTTTATCCTGTGTTAATTTCTGTGAGTGAATCTGAAAGAAGGTCACTGAAATGAGGCATTTGTTGACTGATATATTTTAGAGAGAGGTTCTAATATCTGTGTGTAAGTTGAATGAAAAGTTAATGTTTCTAATAGAAACATTTGAAGTGTAACATCTCAGCACATGGTTGGGGAGAATTAAAAAAAAATTAGAATCTCTCTCTTACCATTGAAGTCCCAAGTGATGACTCTTACAAGCCTCTCATCTGACTCTTCCAAAGCCTCAAGTTTTTCATTAAGCTTAACTTAATTTATCCTGTTTTCACTCTATCTTTTTGTGCATGCTGTGAAAAAGCATTTCTTCCTCCTTGATAATCAGATACGTTCTATATTTGCCATTTTTTTTTTGTGAGCTCTTTAACACCTTCCTGACAAAGATAAGAGTGCTATTTAACAATTTTCCATCTCTTTTTGCAGCTGTCCTCTCAGTTTCTTCTTGTTTTTCTGTTGATCCTGTTTGGATTCCTGTGAGGTTGTTGTCACTTTTACAGTGAGTATTGTCAATACCTGTCTCTCCAGGTGTTTCTGTAGACTGCACATTGCTAAGGCAGCACATCACATACACCCTAATGCAATATTCCCTGTGAGCTAATAAGAAATCCCTACAAGGCCGGATTTAAATTTCTCTGATCTGTAACACAAGGTGATGCCTCTGCATATGATTACAAGATTTCATTAGCCTTTTTTGTAGCTGTATCTTCTTGCAAAACCATATCTAATCTTCCGTTTGCTGTCTCTGCTAGATCTCTTTCAGCACTGCAGCTTCTTTGGATCTGCTCACCCTCACTGAGAGTCTGTATTGTGGATTATTTTCCCTGGAGGTATTAGTGTATATTTTTCCATATATAAAGATAATAAATGGAAGAAGTAGAGATGAAAATAAAAAAACATTTCTTGAGAGCAGAAATAGAAGGAGATGCAAAGAAAAGACTGACAGGGAGATAAGCGAAGAAAAATCAAGGAAGAATATGGAAAAATTAAAGAGGAGTTAAATAATCAGAATAAATTAATTAATCAAAGTGCAGATCATGTGGACTAGAATAGCAAAGTAGCAATGCAGAAAGCTGAAAGGAGACAAGTATAAGCATAATGAAGGATAACTTGAAATGTAATATATATTTTCAAAATAATGCATTGACTTGTTAGACCTGACTTTTAGCAAGGCTGTGATACTCTGGGCAGTATGAATCTTGTGACAAGGGGTTATGAGAAACATCAATTTTTTCCCCTAACAAAAGCAGTGATTCTTACTGTGATTACAGTTTTTCTGTAACTCAGACCTCCCTCATTTTCACAGTGACTCATGATTTTTATCACACATATGCAAAAGTGATTTACAAAGGATGAGTGTAGTGGCAAAGGTTATAGAAGTCATTGCAAAGAAACACATATTTCCAAGTCTCAGAGTCAATCCACTGCCCCTAAGTTTCTGCAATGCTGTGATTAGAATTTTGTCAATTCTCACACTTTTCTCCATACTGTGATGCTCTTTTATCATAGGGGTTAATTGTGATTTGTTGACCACTTCTTGCCTCAGATATTTGATCATACATAGCCCATACCATCCAGTCAGAGTAATTGCCCAAATTAAAGGTAGTTGCTAGAAATGTTTGATTTGTTGCTCTTTTCCTGGTGTGACCTTGTGAGCTCTCAGTGTTCTGCAGGGGGCGGTTGGAGTCTACCATTTGGGAACTACTGGTGGGGGGTAAAGAAACCTGGAGCAAGCCCTCTCTGGTTCCTAGAAAAGACTGCCAGGGAGGGGAATGATACTGTCAGCAAATGAAGGTGGCTGGGGAGAGTGCAGAGAAGGACTCAGTTCAGGAGGTGAGTTTCTCTCAAAGTGCTGATGTACCAGCTATTGCTGCTCATGGCACTCGCACTATTGCCAGGGGCTTCATAGAATTTGCATAGTGCGTGTGGGGATTCCTAGGGGAGAATGACAGAGATCATTAAATGAAAACAAATAATAAATAAGCTCCTTACAGGCCCCACAGGTATATAAATATGACTGTTAGTGGGGCACACAGACAAAGATGGATGGCTCTGAGTGTACAGGGAAGGAATCCGTAAGGCAGAGAAACTTAGTGTTCTTCTCACTGCCTGCGGACAGTGCATTTGCTCACTGCTAAGGAGGGTCGAGTGACTGTCACTGACTGTGGACTGAGGAGATGCAACCTGTGTCACAGTTTACAGCCATTCTGGCTTGAAAAGGTCAGCTCCCCTGACATAGGTGGTAATGTCACAAGTTATGTACACGAGGACCTCCCAAACCCAGCAGGCTCCCACCTTGCCAAGCTGTCCATCCCCATGGGCAGCAGGGAAGGCAACTGAAAACAAGCAGGCTTCTGTCTGTAGGGGAGCTGCATGGTTTTTCTTCACTAGAAGATTTTTAGGGACACAGTCAGTGTCATTACATTGCATAGGAAGAGCAAGGATAGTGGGAGATTTCATGACTGTAGGTGTTGTGACTGTTACTTATTCCACATGATGGGCCACTGTGGTTTAAATCAGACTAAAGCTTAGGAAATTCTTTAACTGTGACCTTTCCCGTGACTCAGATCACAAAGATTTTCTGTCAGTTTGCTCTGGGCTAGATTTGAAATTATGTCTTAGAAGTGAAAGACACAGTGAATGAATCAGACAGATTAAGCTTAATTCTTGGCTCCAGACTTGTAGTACTCTGTTTTCTACAGATGAAAAATAAATGTAAAAGGTTGATTTGACATATCCTATGAAAATGCTTAAGTATTTCTTTAATTATAAACATTATAAAATAGCACCCAGTTCCAGGCTCTTACATTACACAGCACGTCATCTTGTACCTCAAAGGAATTCAAGCCAATGCCAAATCAACTCTGTATCTGGATGATGTAAGTTCTCTGTTATCTTTATTGTTTACTTACATAAATATCCAAAACATAGTGGATGTTTCTGTTGCTTTCCAAAGAGAAAGGATAAAATTATTCTTACTTTTAAAAAGTGCTGATAAATTGGTTGGGAAAGAGAGAGAAATTTGCAATGTCAGAGAAAGTTTAAAAGTTATTAAGCTTACTCATTGCAAAATCTAATTGTGACCCCAGTATGAATGGAGATTAGCATGCAACTTTTCAGTGTGAAGCATTATGACGTGATACCTCTTAGGGACCTATTTGTATCATCTTAAGTTCTCTGTTCCAAGTAAATGTGAATGGGTCATTCATATAATAGTTTAAAAAGTAGCTTCATGCTGTCTTCTACAGCCTTTAGTAGGTATTGATCTCTCTTTTTTTTTTTTTAACATACCTGCAACAAAGATTGCGATGCAATGAGGAAAATAAGATTGCAATGCAATGAGGAAAATAAGTCACATAAACCCTTTAGTGCAGAGATGGAGGTAAGTGCTGCTGTTGTATGCACTGGTGTTTAGTACCTGGGGTACCTCAGCTAGAATTGAGAGTGTTCATGGCTCTGACAGTTTGTCAGAACTATTGTCTCTTGGGACATCTCAGATGTCATGGCAGGATCAGACTTAATAGTCACTTCTGACGATACTCAAACAGTCACAGCTAAAACTGTCAGTAACTTCTCTAGCTGTTGGTTTAATTTTTCACTGACACTCCGAATTTCAGCCTTCAAAGTGTGGGGTTTTGAGACTATAAATGACTTATTACTATGGTCATATTGCAGTATCCTGAAAGTTGCTCTCCCTTTTTTTCTGACTCTGCTTTTTCATTTGAAAGTTTGTTTTGGAAATACACCTGTGTACCCATCACCTGAACAGCTGGGTGGTACCTATACATGGAGTATGTGAATTGCCGAGCTTAAAACATGTCTGAAACTCATTTAACAATAGGTGAGACTGTTAAATAGATAAGACTGGGTTGGAAGAGATCAGGCTGGGGCTCTGAGCAACCTGATCGATTTAAGAGAACCCTACTCATTGCAGAGGAGTTGGACTAGATGAACTTTCAAGGTCCCTTCCAACTCCCTCTATTCTATGATTATGAATCAGAACATTCCAACAAAAGGAAATGTTTTCAGCAAATTAGGAATCTGGAGTGATCTGAAAACCATGGCGGACAGTGGCTGAACGTGAGCCAGCACGTGCCCAGGTGGTCAAGAAGGCCAATGGCACCTGGCTTGAATCAAAAATAGGGGGGCAGCAGGACTAGGGCAGTGATTGTCCCTCTGTGCTGGGCTTGGGTGAGGCCACTTGAATGCTGTGTCTGTTTCTGGGCCCTTCACAACAAAAGAGATATTGAGGGGCTAGAGCATGTCCAGAGAAGGGAACGGAGCTGGGGAAGAGTCTGAAGCCTGAGGAGAAGTTGAGGGAGCTGGTGGAGCTTAGCCTGGAGAAAAGGAGGCTCAGGGGGTACCTTCTCACTCTCTACAACTTCCTGATAGAAGAGTGGAGCCGTGGGGGGGGGTCGGGCTCTTCTCCCAGGGAAAAGGGGACGGGACAAGAGGAAACAGTCCCATGCTGTGCCAGAGGAGATTCAGATTGGAATCAGAAAGAATTTTGTCACTGAAAGGGTGGTCAGGCATTGGAAAGGGCTGCCCAGGGAGCTGGCAGAATCCCCATCTCTGGAAGTGTTCAAGGAACTCAACGTTCTGGTCTGGGTGACAAGATAGAGACTGGTCAAAGGTTGGACTTGATGATCCTGGAAGTATTTTCCAACCTTCAGGATTCTCTGATTTCTTTCATATTTCTCATTCTTTATGAAGGCTTGAAGAATTGAGGCCATTCAAAGAGTTGAAGCAAGCTGTGAATGAAAGTTCATTTCAGCAGAGGATACCTTGCAAATACGAAGCAAGTGTTAAGTACAGTTGTCTGCAGTGTTTAATTGCCCGAGCAATTTTTTTGGTCTGTCTTCTCATTTTTCCTAGGTTGGCATTTTTGTGGATGAATACCACTGAGAGTTAAGGACTTGCTGTGACTCTCACTCTTACTTATAGGAGTTTTGCCTGCAGCAGTCACATAGTTGAAAAATATAGATCCATGTGACTGCAAAGAGACCACTGAGAAGCCAAGTAAGTAGGACTCATGGCCATTTTGCAATTCCACCTCATTAGACATGTTTTGGGGCTTATGATTGTGCTGTGAGGATAAATAAGTATAAATATTATATTTGCCTCCAGGTTATCTTTAAAAATGTATTTCTCTGTCTCCCTCCCGCTCTTTCTTTCCTTCCTTCTTTTTTTTTCCCCTCCAATCTTCAGTGTAGTCTGTCAGCTCCTGGTAGGTGAGTTATCAACTCTGTGGTCTCGCAGTATGGTGGCCCAGCACAAGGTATTATGTTGTAAAGGGTTGCCTTGTGGTGCCAATTACCCTGAGTTCTAGAAAGCAAAATGTGCAGCAGTCTGATTAAGTCTGTGTGGAAATAGAAATTCACATGACCCCAAAACTACTATTAGAAAAAGTATTGCACAAAAGTATTTGGTTTGTCCTCACGGCTACATTTTAAAAATATTAAAAAATGTCAATAACTGTCTTTTTTATCATTTGAACAACTCTTATGAATTACCTTTGAGATATAGAGGAACAAGACAGTATGGAAAAACTTGGGTAAATACATACCTAAACTAATATTGTTGCCCAGATGTTGATCTTTCTTAAACATACAAAGTGCAAATTCTTTTTGTGGAACACATTCATCCAGTTTGCTGCCTGCTGCAGAGCTGTGTATCTCCAGGGGAGTCCATGGAATTGTACCAATTCACACCAGATGGGACTTGACCCTTTGGTCTCTCTTACCTCAATTCAAAGTCAATGTGTTTGTAAAACTGAATGGACAAGTTTCTGAAGGAGAGGTGTTGCCCTGGAGGTCAGAAGATGTCTGGAGAAGAAGTGTTTAGGTGGTTATTGGGTCTGTCTTGCGTGCATGCTATGAATCTCTGTAACACACTTAGTTGTGGGGTATTTGCATGTTTGGCTTGTAGCTCTTACGCATTTTGCTGTTATGACTAGAGATACCAGTACTAAGACAGAGCCCCTTTTAACAATTCTTCAGTCTACTTCATTTGTTTTAGTCCCTGTATTTCATTTTTCACAGATTTTAAGAGGTCCATTCTAAAATATCACTAGGATGTCGTCATCTGCTGTTGTTGCTGTGTACGAAGAGACAAGGTGCAACAAGAGCAGTCCCTTTAAAGTAGAAAGCAACATTAGGCTTTGTGTAACTTTCATGCTTATTTTGGCTTGTTGGTGGTTCTAGGAGAGGATGCCAGGAAATATTTTTTTCCTTTTTACAATCATGTTTAGTGTTTGGGGCTCGTGTATTTCTAGACTGTGGGTTAGAATTAACCACGAGGTGGCAGTGTGCAAGCCCGAAGTGTCTATTGATTCTGCCACTTCCCTCTTTGTTATCAGACTGGAGAACAGTTGGACTGTTATTGTTGTAGGTCCTGTCCAGCTGCAACTATTTTATATCTGTTTTCCAGTAAATCTAGATGTTAAAAGGTCATGCAGAGATCCTGAATGATATCTGTTTTTGCAAAGGATACTTTATACTGCTATGCACTGATAGTCAATATATACTCAAGTCAATATACGAAGCAAGTTTGCACACTGGTCAGGAGAAGGATCACAGTCCTTTATTTAAGGATCAGGAAGAGGTTTTGGAAGCAGTGACTGTACAATTCTGTTTCTTCCTATACCAGTCCTCTACATTAATAAGTGCAAATAGCACAGTGCAAAGACACTGTGCTGTCTTAAATGGAAATGTTTGAGAGATATAGGGTATTCCCCTGTCCATATGTGCACACATATAGGGAGCAAACAGCAGGAAGAAACTCTGCTCATGTTTGTTTCCAAAGCATTTTCACTGGGACCATTAAAAGGGCCCCGGAGAACATTATTTGCATATTCGGTGGGGGACAGTTAGTGGGTAACCAGGAATTAAATGATGGCCAGTTTTGCCAATAAAATGTGCTTTTTGTTTTCCTTTTTTCCAAAGGTGTTTATTCTTTTGAATAGTTGTACAATGACAATAGGAAAAATTGCACCAAAAGCGTTAGTTCAGTCTACATTAACACTGTCATAGTGTGAATTCATAAATACTCCCCAAGGTTAGTCAAAACACAGTATGCTGGGAAGAAATTTTTATTGCTGCAAAACTTGTACAAAGCAATTATTTATGGCAGGAATTCTGAGTCTGCATGCTCAAAAAGTAACTCAAGCTCTAACAGGGAACAGAGCTGGAAAGAATTCTGTAGCTCTTCATGAACAAATACTATCCAGAAGGCTTCACATGTCTCTTTTTTCAGTAGCATACAAAGTCTCTGTACATAATGTCCACAGAAAAGACACTGGATATAACCCCTGGCAAGGAATAAGTTACTTTCAGTAGCAGTGTTCTTTAGCTGGAAGCTATGAACACATGAGGTTCGTGCTTGGTGCTGTGGGAGGAGTGTAATCAGATTCTCTCTCTGGTCAAATCAGGCATTGGTCTTCTAACCACAGAAAGCTTCCTCACAATTTCAGCAATGCTTTTGACTTGGTGAGGGACCCTAAAGGTAAGTAAAGTTGAGATGCAGCTTGTAGCATTTCTGCAGTGTGCTTTCACTTGTGGTATAGACTGTAACTGTGATGTCCTTTGGTTGTTTGGGTTGGCATTTCTATCTCTTTGTTTCTGTTCCAAGATCTCATTTCAGGTTTTAAAACCTCTTTTTAGGTCCTCATAGTGAAACATCAAGCTGTTTGGATAATGAAAGTGACAATGTTTTGGGGAACTTTATGGCACTGCACTGCAATACATTTGCATTTATCATTTCATATTATTTCAAATTATTGTCTTTAGGAAGTCAGAGAACCTGCCCTAGGAAGTTATGTGAGTACCAGTGTGTTGCCTGTAAGTCTTACAAAAGAGGCCATTTGGCTATCTGTGTGTGGTGGCTTATGAATTCATGCTGCTAACATGAGACAGTCTCCTTTAAGCATCTGCTGCCTTCTTTTTGAAAAACTTTTTCATACCAATTACCATATTTAGCAGAAATTAGTAAAATTCTGCTCAGCTTCGTATGTTTTTCTTCAGACCTATGCATAATTTTTCAATAGCTTCTTCCCCTCGGCACTTTTCTATTGTACTCTTCTCCTCCTTGGCCCCAAACCTTTTACGTGAAGAGGTTGTTCCTGAGATGATCTTAGTATAAGGTAAGCTTTTTTTTTTTCAGATTATTCCCAGCATAATACGCCAAGGGGAATACAGTGCATTTGTTATTTCCTTAAAAAAATAATCAATTACCTGAAACATTCCCTCTAGACCTATAATACCTATTTCAGTGTTCTGTCAATAAATATAACAAGGTTAGTTTTCCATCAGATTAGTTGGAGGAATCATTTGAGGGAACTTCTATTTGGTAAGCTCAGTTGCAAAAAGCAATCAATAAGAAAAAAATCTCTTGTTGTTATCGAGAGAAACATGGAGCTCTGAGGAGTTGTCCAAGAATAAATATTTCTGTCTCTGCCTCAGAATTCTCTTACTGGTACCTGCTCTCTTGCCTTTCTGCTCTCTTGTTTCCAAATGCCAAATAAAAGCCCACAGGAAGTCTGAGCAATGTTGAAAGTACTAGAGTAGCATTCTGAGTACTGCAGTTCTGGTCCTTGTTTGTAGGAAATCCCCGCTGACTTTTGTTTTGGTTTTTGGTTGGTTTTTTTTGCTTTTTTGCAATGGCACTTCTCAGCTTCAATGTCCTCTCAAAGACAGTTTTATAAAAGTAATCCAAAACTCAGAATGTAGTTTCACCATTTGTTTATAATATTGGAGAAGAGAGCCTGGCTTGCCAGTCCTGCTGGAATAATCCTTCCTTGACTTTACCAGCTCCTGCTGAAGATGTCAGAGGCAGCATTCTCAGGCCTGTTGCTGCATGCCTAGCTCTGCTGCTACCAGGGTGCGATAATGTGGAGGTCTAACAGCACGGGAGACACTTGACAGTCCTCTCATGAGTCCCGTGCAGCTGTATTATCCATTTGGCCCAGAAATGGTGAGATTTGATGCCAGGACTAGAGAAAGGGGGAAAAAACAGAATAAACCCAAACAAAATATCTTAAAACTAAAATGAGAAACAAAACTGTGAGGATTCTACACCCAATCACATTGTAACACTCCCTAATCCTACATCGCATCATATTACTTAGTGCATTTTCAGCTCAAAATGGTTTGGGGGACAAAAAAAGATCAATCTAGCATAGTTCCCCAAATAATGACACGCAATTATTAACAACGATTTCCATTTATTCTGCAATATTTATTGGAAGTTATTGTGACAGGTGTAACTACACTCTCTCTGTTTCTACCTGTCTGCATTATGTTTTACAATCCATCTTTTGACAGGAGCCTGTCTTCAGTACAGTTTGTTTTCACAGCTCTGAGGAATATGAGGCAGGTGCCTGGATTCTTGCAGGTGGGAATAGTGGCATTAAAGCCCCATAAATGTATGGGGAGGAAAAAAACACCAAAAAGTCCTCAGAAATTATGAAATATTTTGTCAACACGGCTGAGACTGACCTGCTACTACAATGGTGGTGGCTAAAAGAAAACCGTTTCTACAACAGAAAAATTATGCCCTGTGAAACAAAAAGAGGGGGAAAAAACCAAAACCAAATGACTACTGCTAAGTTTAACACTTCGTTAACTGGTGCCACAGTTCTGAAGTCACTTGACTAGGCATCAGTACATTGCTGTGTATTTCAGCTCTTTTTTCTGTCATGCCAGCTACTTGCTTTAAGTTGATTTCTTGATTTCAAATGCAAAAATCACAGTGCATGCATTTAAAAGTGGGATGCTGCAGTATTAAAGCAAACACAGAATAGTTGTGTTGGTACTGAATGGTCACCAGGCTGCTAATCAGCGTGTAATGGAGAGCACACAAAATTCACTTGGTATCTGCTATATGCACTTAAGGAGAATGGATGGGCCTAATTGCCCTGAAGTTTTGCACAAACAAAACTTGTGTTATTTGTAGGTAGGTGCTTACAATTGCTGGTACAACTGTACAGACTATGAGGGTGTGTAATATGCATGCGTGTTAACTGGTGATGCCACAGCAAATTAGATTTGAGTTAGAAAAGCCCTTGCCAGATCATCTGAGAGCAGTTCTATTCAATTTAATTCTTTCAGATTTTGTTTTTTAGTCTTCCAAAGGAAATCTTTGGAAGTTTGTAAGGCAAAACCCCCAACAAAAATAGTTTTGTTACAATAGTCAAAATCAAGCACTTGAAAATTATTTCTTTGAAGTGGTGTTTAGCATCAGGCAAAAGGGGAACACATAGTGCCCTTCTCTCCCTTAGCCAGATCCACACGATGTCCTGACAAGGGCCTACTCCTGTGGGAGCAGTTGGCCAAAATTGCTTTTGTAATTTATTCTGGAACAGCACGTACAGAGGTGAAGAAGCAGCCCAAAGGGGCCAGGGATCACTATAAAGGTTGAATGCAAAATAAATTTCTGTGATTATATATGGTCACTGAAGTGGAGCTGAAAAAAGAAAGGGGAGGATAGAGCTAGTAAACAAAAAGCTATTAAAGATGGAAACTGTGCTGATAATACCAGTTTTCCCTTCAGAATATAGTCAGAGCTTTAGGGGCGAATCCTCTTAACAGAACTGTATTAACAGTAATGGAGAGACTTGGGTATTTTTCGCTAGAGATTTGTTAGATGCAAAATGTTATTTTATTACCTAAAATACCAGTCAACTTGAGAACTGCAAAAATTATGAGTAGCTCTTGAGATTTATTTATTTTTTGGGATTGCCACTGGTATTCAGAAAGAAGAGAGAAGATGAGGACAAGGAGGAGGAGGAGATGCTCTAATCCATAATACATTGTTTTGGTCATTACAGAACTGCAATAATAACAGGCAAGCCAGTGATAGACAAATTACCTGTTCTGTCCTGTCGTGATCTGATAATTGAATTGTTTTTTCCAAAACTGGTGATAACTCTCTTTAAAATTTCTTTTTAGCTAATCCAAGAATATGATTCACAGTGGAGGAAAAAAGAGAAACAATTTTCATAATGTCATGATTTTGTGGCCTGCAGAGAACTAAGAGGTCACAGCCCACACAGTCTGACATGACTACACAGTTCAGGGAGAAAGTGTAGAGAAATCACAGCAGAGGGAAGATATCATGTAACTCTCCATTTTAGGTTAACCTTAATGTTTGAGAGTGACCTCCAATGACATAATGTCATGGTCAGTATTTGATATTGCTCTTCATTAATCTTCCACACACAAATAAAAGTTTGAAATTAAATAATTAAGCCTTTTTATCAGTACAGAATTGTATTTTCTATGTATGCACAATCAGTTACACATTCAGGAAGGGGGTGAAAATACAACTTAAAAACACTACAAACAAAACTTTCTTGAAAGCACAGATTGGCCTTTTAGATGTTAGGGTTTTCCAGCACATTAGAGATAGCAGTCATGATATTTCTAGGTTGCTTGTGAACCAAGTCCGAGGATCTTCCTTTATGCTTCTAAGTGCAGTACGAATGATAAGGTGACATCATTTTTGATTATTCTACTGGTATGTTAATTAAATTGTAACTTTGTGTTAACTGAATAGTTAAACTTGTAATTTTCTTAGAAGCTGGTATTCCAACAACTGCAGATATATTTATCAGAAATGTATGAACTCTGTATTTGCTAATGCCATTAAAGATAATGGGAAACAAATCTATGCATATGTCCTGTGCTAGAGGGGAAAATTGATTTCCCCCTGTAACAAAAGGTAAAAAGCCTATTCATTGAAGTACAGCTAGAAATTATTTCTAATTGCTATGAAAGAATCCTTAAATCTGTATACTGCTTTTAATATTTTGGGCTTGAATTACAGTTAATAGTTTGCATAAAAGAGGCAATAGGAGGAGTGCTAAAATTCAGAATCCTTGAACGTGAAATGCTGTCTAGATTTCTAGTCATAGCATCGTTTCTAATGATTTTAGTGCCAAAAAAATAAAACAACCAAAAAGTTGTTTGTACCAGCACAAGATGACAAAGCTTTTGCTAAATAGCCTTTGCATCCCTCAGTGGATGCTCTCTGGGTTTGTATGTTAAGCATGGGTGTGATTTCAGCATATGACTATGTGGGTAACAATAAAAGAGCTAATAGAAATAAGATTTTTGTAGATTCAATACTAAGAGAATCAAACCCAAAGAGTGCTGAACTTAGAGAATAGGGGTAAGATCAGGCTGTGCTAGTTCAAGAGGGCCCGCTGATAAGTCTTCTTTCTAGTGAAAGGTGCCAGGTTCACCCTTTCTCTCAGTCCTTCCAAACCTGGCTGGAATTGCTGTAATGAATGTCTAAGTGACAAAAAGAAAAGCAGAGTGTAAAAGATGCTAATCAGCCTTTGTTCTTTTCAGACATCACATGCAGGACCCAAAGTAAAGATTTTGTGTGGAGAGAGATAGATTTTAATTAAGCATCTTAATAGAGAAATCCTTCTTGTTTTTTCAGAATAAATTAAGGAAGTAACTTTGATGCAATATCATTTTCATCTAATCAGTAACATTCTGAAATTACCATGTTGTTTTCCATTAGAAATACCATCATCCAACAAATCAGATAAAATTATTTAACATAGCTATATTGCAACCTCAGCTAACATTAGCCTGTGCATGTATATATACAGAGCACCAGATGGCGAGTGAATTGACAAATGTTTAAAGGGAGAAAAGGGCAGACAGTATCAACAATTTTATATACTCCTTTGAATAAGATGCCCATAGCCTCTCTTGATTCACTAATAATCAAATAAAGGCTTAAAAGGGGTTTGCCCTCTGCATATAGTGAATAGTGATTACTGACACCAATAAAAGGCAAATGTCTTTAGCCTTTACTTACACGCACAAATTATTAATATCCCCATTAAAGATATTTACTTTATATTTGTCCTGAATTCAGAGGTTTTCAGTAGATATAAACCAGTAGGTTGACAGAGACATTCCTATTAACTTTTATACCAGTGTTTGCCATTTTTTAAACATACAGAACAAAGAGCATGAAGATAAATCAGCTTGCAAAGCTAGGACAACAGTTACAAGTCTGGAATAATGATGGGGTTGCTGCTTCATAACTATGTCTTCGATAAAATGTGTGTGGTGGTTATAACAGTTTTACACAACTACAGTTTCTGTGGGCAAATTTACAACACTCATGTTCCTGACAGCCAGAGACAGGCCACAGTTAGCCTTGTGTGTTCAAGTACTATTAATTGCTATTAATATTTACTTTCTACTACAGTAGTGCCTTGAGGTGAAGTCAAGTGGGTGCCCTGTTTGTCCAAACTGAGAGCTTGATAAAGTGAGCAGGAGTGGGAAGCTGAACCACCTGGTGATAAGTGATTTACTCAAGAGCACAGAGAACAGTTTTGTGAGCAGGAAACAAAACACCGCTCACCCAGGTAGAATCTCTCTCGATCCACAATAAACACTTCTCTTTCTAAGGGAAGTTTTCCTAAGAATAAGACATTCCCAACCGAGGCGTAGGGAGTGTTATCTCTTAATCATATAGTTCTGTCACATGAGGATCTGACAATAATAAGTAAGGAAGGCAGCACTAATCACATAGGCCATTTTTTCACCTACCATAGAAACTGAACTAAAGGTTTGGGGTGCATGAATAGGCATTACAAGGAACATTCAACTCTTCCTCATCAGAAGAGACTTTCAAGATCACTTGTCATGTTGGTTTCTTTAGTTTGGCTGGATTTCTACCTGTTTGAGCAATAGGAAAATCTAAGACTGACAGTATTTTTTGACATGACTTGAGTCCCTGTGTAATAGGTTCCATCAAAAAAAAGCGTTGTTTTTATTGCCGTCATGGCTGTAATGCAATTTCATGTGCTGCCCTTACACACACTATAATTTCTCATATACAGCTGTCAGCAATAACCTTTTGTGGCAGCAGAGAGAAAAAAAATCCCCAAAATACAAACTTATCTAACATATATTTGTAGACCTTAAATCCTGTCTAACCACATACAGCTGTGTCTCTCTGATCTCTGGTGTAGTGGAGGATTGTGTCTTTTACTTGTAGGTAGAGCAGAAGCAGCTGACAGGGCTTGTGCAAGTAGCATCTTGGAGGATATTGGCAGTGCAGCCTGCTCAGTTGGTGCATGCAAGGGTTTGACATCCTCCGCAGTCCTACATATGCACAAGAACATAAAATATTTTGTGTTCTTGTCATTCAGGTTTTCTCCTGTGATTCTGAACACAAATAACAGCTTAACCTAAGGAGAAGTCATATCAAAAAAAAACCTTAAAAAGATGGTACACGTCAAGAACACATGAGGGCTGCAGGACCTTTGAGTCTCAAGCACCCAGCAGTGTGTGTTTCACTCTCTGCTGTCTCTCCTACTGCCACAGACCAATTTATATTTTGTGCCTCAACAGGAGATGCTCCAGTGTTGGCACAAACTTTTAATGATCCTCAAACTCACATGCTGCTCTGGAAACAAACTCTGAAGAATACGGAGGGTTTTGCAACATATTAGTCCTATAAATAAAAATGTATTTCTCACCAGGAATTCATATTCAGATATTCTTCCACATCTTAGCATAGTGGGATTTTTTCTCATCTGGAGATGCATTATCCCTTGTTCATGTCCTTTGGGCTTTTTCAGATATCTCTTTGTCCTGTGAACTTTGGTAAACTGTAGTATTGTCAGTGAGATTTTAGATAATTGATTAGTGTGAAGATTCTTCCTAGTTTCCTTCTACTTATGAAGTTATAGCGAGTCCTTTCCAACATGTAATAAACACATTACTTGAGCAAGAAGATGAATATTTCAATGAGAAAGCTCCAGATATCAAGTTATTGGCTGAGAGCACAGTAACCAGGGAGCCATCCCCACAAATCTTACCAAACCTGATAAATCATGGAGCTTAGTACCCAGGCCTCCCTGACTATACCAGCTCCTTTCTGAGCTGAACTAGAGTGCCCCCCCTCTGCTTTGGAGTTCCAAGGTAAAATGCATGGAGAAGACACTATACTATTGGACCAGTAGAAATTCTAAAGAGATCATATGTTAGTTGCACATGTATTTGCATCAGTTAAATTACAAAATTATATTAATGAAGACATCTCCTTTGGATATAAGTTGATCTCTAGCTTGGTTCATGAGGAAGCTACCCTTGACCAAGAAGCAACCTAGCGTCACAAATTAGTCCATCCTTTTTGTGGAGTATATGTGTGCAGCAACCTTGAAATCATGGGAAAACAGGCTAATTCAGACTGGAAGAGACCTCTAGAGGCATGTAGTTTAACTCCCCACTCAAAGCACGACTGACTCTGAAGTTTGACCAGATTGCTTAAGGTTATGCTGCAAGATGCCAAGGATGCATAACTGCCCCACGACTGTAATGAAAAGACCAGACTTGGAGCTATGAGAAAATGAACTTAGATGAAGCTTTACAGCCCAAGGTAGATAGTGCTCAGTATGGATAACAATCTCCCGGTCTTTCTCATAATATGTCAGTGGAATGAGCCATCTAAATTGCCAAGTTTTATGTAAGAGGAAGACTTCTTACTGAGGTAAGATCAGCTACAGAGACACTCGCTTAACAGAACTAGTCTTAGTTCATTTCATGCCTTGGCTGATATCATACACGTCACCCACACAGTGCTGTCCTGTAAGAAGCCTTGCTGAATTTTGGAAGCTCATGATTGTCAGAAGATTGTGTGTATTCCAATTTGCATAAGTTTCTCCTTTTCAGCCTCCTTCACTTGTCTAAAGAAATTAAAACGTATGAGTTTAGAAGCACCATGATACCATCATATAATATATATTCCTCTTTCCATTGAATCAAAAATATGTGCTCAACCCCCTAGATTTTATTCAGAAATAACATGCAGATAAGGGGATTTTATTGCATAAGATATAGTATCAATAAATATCATCAGTGCTTAGATTGTACACAGTTGCTTTTTACCTGAAGTATGTGATGAAAAGAACTTAGTAAATGGCTAGTACTAGAGTGTGGTGTGTCAGGCAATATACTGCAGGATTTTTTAATGCTAATACCTATTAAGAAAATACATTGTTAGTCCTTCTCTACATATAGATTTAAATCTTTCCATTGATACCTTGCTGTAGAAATAACCCTGAATTTACCTCTGTGGCACAGCATACCTTAAAATTTAAACAAAAGTCAACATGATAAAAAAAATTGATCAGTTCAGTGAGCACATTTCTTTGCCTTGAACTGAAATGTGCACTCCAGAAGAGCATGGCTTGGGAATTGGAGATCCATGAAAGGAACAGACCTGCTAAAAGAATAACATTTTGATGAAACAAGCTGATTTGCTTAACAGCTTTCCACTGCAATTAACATATGCAGCAAATGTGTCTATTTAATGTGACAGTCTGCTCAAATAACCCTCTTTCAAGAGTGGGATTATATAATCTGGAAATAACAGAGTTACACTGAGATTAAAATTATTGAATGTCTTGTTTATTGAAAATGCCAGCAGCACTGTCTCTTCCTTTCCCCTGTACTTCATGCTGACTTGTAAATGATGTGCTTGAGCTCTGGTGTCCTTAAATTAATGAACTGTCTGAGAGCACCATTCAGCACAGGACCACTGTTTGGATCAAAAGAAAGAGAAAGAAACCCTGGGGAAGACAATCTGTGCAGCAGCAGATCGGGAAGTATTTGACCTTATCAGCCTTCATGGGACAGCAGTTGCCTTGGTCCTACAAGATTAAAACTAAGAGAATGCTAATGGCAAGGCATGAAAAAATAACTTACAAGATGTATAGTTGGGGATCAGCTGGTCCCTTGGGCTTGGATAATCAGTGGTCAGCCCATGGTCAGTGACTTCCACTGAGATCACTTTCTCCTGAGAGACATGCTGGCGACCTTCTGACCAGAGTATTGGTTTGGACTGAGAACAGGAACACAGACAGTGTGGTCTACTGCCCACTGCACAAAATGCCACACAGGACATCCTGGACAGGGCATGGCTGCATGTCACAACAGCTTCTTCAGGGTGGATGCAGTCAGCAAAATTTGGACTTGAACTGCCATTCTCAGGAATGGCCATGGTGAGGAGGGTGTGAACATGGCAGCCAAGCCACTGCCATTGCCACTGTCCCATTTTGCACACCCCTGTCAGAGGGTTGCTCCCTCCAACCCCCTCAACAGTGTTTTAAAAATACAGAAATTGGTCTTACCTCATGTTGGAAAATAGACAAATTGAAGGGGAGGGTGGTCTAGATAACAGGTACATAGAAGTGAGTGGTCCAGCACTCACTGAGGATGGGGAATTGAGAAGGACAGGCACTCATCAGATGGTAGCCAATAAAGCACTGCAAGGAGCAAGGAAGGTGATACAAGCCTGTCAGAGCAACGGAGACTTCTAAACCCCAGGAAAAGGCAGCAGGGCTGCTACTCCCTCCCCTGGCAAGTGAATGATTTTCATTATTATTGATTTAATTCACCTGGTGCCCAGAGTGACCTGGTTTTGAGCTGCTGACCTGTTGTTTGACCTTAAGATCATTTCTGCATCAATTGAAGGGTATGGAAAGGAGGGGAGAAGAGTGCTGTGTGCTTCTCCATAGGCTAGTTAGAGACACTGGAACCCTGAACTAATGTCAAAACACAATTTTTGTATCAGAAATCATCAGTGAAAACAGACTTTTCCCTGCAGCTGCTTAGAGAAGGAAGAAGGTGAAACACAAAACTGGTGATGGCTCTAGCCCACATGCCCTTGAAAGGGTTCAGAGTCACAGAGAGCCCAGGGACACTCTCACTGTTAAGGCAAGAGACAATCTCCAGGTTCAGTTAATTTTAGAGCTGTGACAAATTTCCCTTCCCAATACCTCCAAAAGTGGGGAATTTCTGCAGCCCTCTGTGAAGTACCATGACGACAGCCTTCCCACTTGGGAGTTCACTGCATAAACGTTTGTATAATTTGTGAGGAACAAGCTAAGGAACAAGATCCTTCACCTTCTTATCTGGAAAAAGTCTTTCTTTGGTCACTGCTCTGCTGGCAGAAGCTCGATTTTAAACACCCTCCAAGACTGATTGTGAAACATCCAGAGACCACATTATGTGATATTACCTGTTTTTTTTCTGAGAGCCTGGGGAAACTCTTCATATTGTCCCCAACCCTGGAAAACTTCCAAGTGCTCCTGAGAGAGTATAACGAGGCTTTAACTCTGAGGCATTGTGTTTTCAGAAGTGGAGGAGACTGTTTCCTTTCTTGCCAGAGGATTTGGAGGTTGCTATGTCTCATTGGGACCATCATCCATTTCAGCTAGAGGATGCAAAGTCTTTCAGTGTGGTCATCGTACTATGGGACATGCAGATGGGTGTCTGGGCAACGTGGAAAAACCTTTTACTTAGAGCTAGATGATGAAGAGAGCAAACAAGTAATTCCTTTTTCAGTTCCACTCTCCCCACATTTTAAAAATGTCTGAATTACCAGCTTGTGTTGCCTGTTGCCCAGAGGGTGCCAGGTCACCTCTAAGGCAGTAATGTCTCTTCTACATGCTAAGCTTGGAGACTCTTCAGGCAGCAGCACCCGAATTTCCCTCAGGTGTACTGAAGATTTCAGGTGATGATTGACCGCTCTCCCCGATATTTGTATGATTATTAGTTTCTTCTTTGTGTGCTATTCAGCAGACAGCACTGCTCGTAAAAAGCAGATAGGAGCAAGTTGGGCTGCTGCCCCTGGTGAGTAGGAGAGAGGATGGGCTGATTGATGACCCTTGGCTGTTTTCTGATGTTGCACTTGTTTTTTATGATGTCATTAGGAGGCTATAGTCACATTAAGGAATCCCTCATGACATCATAAAGGACTTGATATTTCACTAATGTTATTTCAGCAGAGTGGAGCTCTGGCATTTTATAGTCTTTGCTTTCCCCATAGAATTAGGAGTTGTCTAACTATAACCTGGAAGAAATGCAAAAATAGTCAAATGCTGACTTCAAAAGTTATGGTTGAAGAATGCTAATATATTTGGCTCTTTTGGAGCACATAGCACCTTTAGGTGGAGTACATGATGTGTTTATAAAAGATGCCATCAGTGAATCATATCTTCATGCAAAAGAAGAATCACACATGCCTTCCAATTCTTTTTGGTGCACAGAAAGAGAGAATTATGTTTTCTGAACCCTTTTTGGGACAGTGTGAGACACAAACATGCCGTAGGACACCACCATGGCACCATTCCATGTAAGAGGACAGAGTTGTGGTGTAATGCTGCAATCAGGAAAACACTAACAATGGACCCTGAAGTTATCATTTCCTAATGTAAGAGCAGAATGTTAAGCCCTGTACTGAAGACAGAGTTTTGATGAGCTTGGCATAGGTGGAGAAAGCAGTGTGAGTGCTCTGCCAGTTGTGCCATAAAGGGGATTGTGGGGATCAAGGTTGGTCAGTCCTTTACTGACACCTCCACATGTGAGAGTTAAGCACCCTCATTGCAGCAACACAAACATTCCCCCAGGTGAAACTGCTATTAATTAAGGGTAGGGACTGCCTGCCAAGGGAGAAATCAAATTACAGTTGGCTTTACTGCAGTATTAAGGGATCCATCTACATGTCTTTATGCTGGTCCCTCCTACCTTCCTTTCCTAATACACTCAATAGAAATATTCTGCACGGTTTCTTAACCTTTCCTTTTTTCCCAGAGGAATTAAATTTTTGGGTTTGCATTAATTTTCTTTGTTCTCTGGAAGTTCCCAAAGCAAGAGAATTTATTTTTAATCTACATTTCTATGAATTTCATGCTTTTCTTTCTGGTTGCTCCCAGTTTATGTAATAAACAGCAATAATATTGCATTGTTTTAAGATTTTCATTGCTTCTTATCTGTGACTTTGGAATGGCACTGGAAAGCCATCTAAGAGGCAGAGCACCTGAAGCCCTGCTGAATGGCAATGGGAAATGGACCTTTACCTTGCACAGATGCTTTCAAAAATCCTTGCTGTTGACTGCAAAATCTCACTTGAAACTGTTTTACAAGTTGTTGCATTTTTTACCCACAATGACAGGCAGAAAACTCCAGAAACTGAAAGACTGTCATATGGATATTAATCTGAAATGAACACTGTATTATTTCACATAGAGAACTATACAAAATAAAAAACTCCCTCTGAGACCCCAGCTGGATTTACTGGGAGATCCTTTTTGGCCAGAATCCATCTGCATATTAAAAAATCAGTAAATGAGAATGCAGGAGGGTTTTTTCCTCCAGAGATGCCACTGCAAGTATGAGTATATTACATCTCAAAATTATTTTACAGTCCCCAAAACAGCCAGTTGGACTGTTTCATGTGAGACACAATGTCAAATTTTCTCCAGGCAGCCCTGCCTGTGCATCTCTATCCTGTCCTTAGCTCTGAAGAGGGGAGGAGAGGCAGGAGAAAAATATGCATTTCAGCATACAAGTAGCTCAAGGTACCCAAAATCTTGCTGAGGAGACTGTCCTTCCTCAGTCCATGTGGTCCTAAGCCATCTCTCTCTGCCGCTCATGCAGTGCCCTACTCATCACACTGATGCTGAGCCTGTGGCCCCTTGATAAGCATAACACCCAAAGCAGCAGATTTTTATTATTGTCAAGGATAGAGAAATGTGTGTCCAAGAGCCTCCCATCTCCATTCTTCAACCTGCCAACTTATGGAACAGTAGCTGACTAACAATCCCACATTCCAGAGTCTGTCCTTTGCTCTTTGCTGCACTGACACAAAACTCAGACATTGCATCAGGAGTGAAAGGGCCCCAGGGCTCTGCAGACACTTGGCAATGGAATCCGGTGGTGTTCTCTTTGGTCAGTGACAAGCTCTGCCTTGAGTAGGCTCTGTGTGTCACAGGCATTGCTGCTCTGTGCTCAGCTGTACCAGTCCTGGCCATGGGATTTCACAGGCAGCTGGCAGTGATCCTGCAGGTATCTTGGGACTTCAGACAGCAGGGGACACAACCCCCTGAGGAAAAAACAATTTTACTTTTGTGTACCAACAGTGTCATGCACAGTGAGGATGAATATAAAGGAGTAGGTCCTCAGAGGAATTTCTGGCACTCAGCATTTCCCAGGGTCATTGGTGGCTTTGTGATCCTTTTTTAAAATGTATAAATCACTGATTAAATGTCTGCTTGCCAGGCTGCACTAACCTGGACATGCCTGGAGATGTCCCAAGGGAGTAGGTGGGAAAGGGGGGGAGTTGCCTGAAGCCTGGGATAGTTATCTGTTTGCTTTGAACAGAGCAACTGATCTACCTCTGGGGTTTTGCTTTCACACAAGTTCATCCAGTTCACCTACTTATACTGCTCGTTATTAGTAGACTCGTTAGCAGGTTCACTCCACAGCTTGTAGGGAAGGTGTGCACATGGGTGGCACCTGAAGACAGAAAGTATCTGATTATATCTAACATGTATTTGGCTCATCTTCCCAGGTGTGCTGTTCTACAGATAATAAACCAGACAACTTCACAGAGGGAGGTACAGGCACACCCTAGCTGTGGGCTCTGGCTGTATTCCAGCATCAGCTCACAAGTGGGGTACCTGTGCTGTTGAGGAGTCAGGATTGTGCCTTCATATACAAGAGAACACAGAAATAAATGCCATGGCCTGCACAACAGTCACAGGTGACCACATTTGTCACTGAGCAGTGGTCTTCAGAGGCACCTGTGTTCTCAAGCACCGACACTGAGCTGCTCCACTGTCTATGGACACATCCTTCCCCTGCTGCATCCTCCTTGTCCCTGTCTTGCGTCCGCTTACACACAAGCTCATCATGGCACAACTTGCTTTCCACAGGTGTAATACAGCAAGCTGTGTTTGCAGCATGAGCTGTACCTGCCTGGGGGACAATGACTGCATAGGTGTGACCTGTGTGTTGAAGAATATCATGTGACAGAACTCAGATCTGATGTGTGCATGTGGGGAACGGATCACACACACTGTTCCTGAGGAGAGGCTGCTCTGGGTCTTGGCATGTACAAGGAGGAGGTGGTGTGTTACCGATCTGAGGCTGAGCTCTCTGCTCTATGTTCTCTGGCATCTGTGGTCTTCCTCTGGCTGTGGGGCTGAGCACTGGTATTGAAAGGTCAGGTGCAAGATTTCAGCTGGAAGCAGTTGAAGAACAGACAGGAAACAAAGGAAAGAAGGTCTCCCAAAACAATCACACTTCCCCACCTCTCTCAGTGTTATGTACAACAATACATGGACTGCTTCAGCTGGATGCTACTTAAAGCCTCCTACACTACATCTGAGCATGTAAGGGTGAGCAGTTCATTGGTACTGAATGCTCCATCCTGCCCTCATATGCAGATAGTGATCTTGATTTTGCTGTTCAGCCATGGGTGCCTTTGAACTTAGGCCTAGCAGAGAAGGCTGAATCTTTTCCATCTGATTCATATCCAGAGCTTCTGCTATTTACTCAAACCTCTTGGGTGGAGACATTGGGCTGGAGAGCTTGTGGGAACAACTCCCTTTTAGTTCTAGCTGCAATTTGAAAGCTGTGGTGTAGGAAGAAAAACAGGGTAACCAGTCTGTCTTCAAAGTGAGCCTTTCTTCTCCCCAGAGCAAGTGTAGCTCTGACCCCGTTTAACATCAGCTGTCTCACAGAGAATGAGAGGCTGGTACATGCAGTGTTTCAGGCTCAGAGAAGAATTCCTCTGCCTGAGTGGAACATGTACGTGTTTTTAATAAACACTCTCTTCAGTATAATTACAATAAGCATGGCAAGTAAATTTTTTTCTTTTGTATCTGTACTGCAAAATTTTCATGGCAGTTGATATTTTTTGCAATGCCAGCTTTAGCAGGAATACATGCTGCATACATTGTGTGGGCCTTCAGGAAGTTAATGCTTTCACATCTACCTCAGAGTGAGCTGGAGACCTCTGGCCACAGCAGCACTGCTTCAGCTTGTCAAGATGGGTTCATTAGAATTTTCTTTGCAAATTCAGTGCATGAAATAAATTTGGCTTCCAGCCTGATGACTTGTTTCAGTCACCTATGATTTAGGCTGTGTTCAGGATGAGCAAGAATGTCTTACTCAGTGGTAATCATGTGATCTTGGATTTTTAATTTCACCTTTATTCATGGCAAACCAAGACCTAATTAGTTGATAATATTAAATGCAGTGGATATTTATGTGTTATCAGTTTTTAATGTATGTTGCTGATATGTGATTCTATTTGACACGAACAAAGCACCTTTTACACTCTAGATGACACAGGCATTACTTTGCTTAACTACTGGGCAGAGGGTAGCCTGATAGTCATTCACCTGCCTCTAGAAAGTGTTGCAGTAGTGGACTGGTTTCTTGGGCAATGTCTCTTTGTGCCTGGTCATCAAGGGCTGCCAGCTGTTGGGGTATCATTCTCACACATCCTTGAACGTGAGTTTAGAAAGTATCGTGGGAGCTCTTCAGACTAACTATATGGTGTAGTTTTGAGGACTATGATTGGAATATCCATCATCAGGAAAAAAAGGAGGGAATACACATAGATTAACACACCTCTTGCACAGTCCAAAGAAACCTCTCAGAGTAGATGCAGCACAATGGCTGTTTGCTAAATGTTTGCAGGCAATTGACTCAGTGGACCTGTGCTTCAGGGCTGCAGACCACTCCATAAACTGTGGTTCAGGAGTTCTTCTTGCACAAAGCAAGTCCCTTTTCCACGGAATTTTTAGTGCACCAGAATGCATAATAGAAATGGGAGCATTCTGTAAAGGGCAGGAGCTCGACCAGATAAACTTTACAATAAAACAGATATTAAAGATTATTTATAGTGTCATGCTCTCCTTTCTATTTATGAAACCTTGACATATTTATCTTTTATTTGGAAATTATTAGTCCCAAATTGGGCTCAGATGCTGCATCTTCTGTTTGAATTATGAGCAAGAAAAAAACTGTGGAGCAACAATACCCCTGGAGTGGTGGCTTTACATCTTTAATCTAATTAATTTATGAGCATTTCCAGGGACTCCCTACTACAGCTCCTGAATGCCTGGAAATCCTACATTTTAAGAGTTTTTAATTTGATTTTTTTTTCCCTCCTGCTAGTGTAGGTCTCAGGTTTTCAACTCTGTAGTGTTCAGTACATAGAAAAGCTGTATTAATGTCTTAGTGCTTAGTATGTCAACTACAATTGAATTAATTTCTCCTGAATTGTTTGTTGGTTGTGCTTATCTCGTTCTAGTGAGATGCTTGATGATGGCAGGGTAAGAGGTCCCTGTTTGTGGCTTCTCCTGTTGTGTGTGAGGCCTCACCTTTGCTTTGTTCTCCATAACAGCTGTAACCAACATAATGAAATGCTTTCCTTAAATCTTGTATCACAGGGGCTGAGGTTCTTTTGAGCCAGTTTTTGTAGGCTTCAAGGAAGTGGTGGTAGATGTGGCATCATGCAATATCTCAGGGGTATCCAAATCCAGTCTATTTCAAATTGAATCATGCTCCTCTTTCCCTCTTTGGCAGGTGTGAAAGAAACGGAAAACTCTTGAATTAGCATTTTCCGTTTGTCAGTGCTGCGCTCCCTGACAGAAGCAGACTCTCTCTCTCCCGCCCTCTTAATTAATTTTGCTGTGCTGAGCAAGCGGGCTCCAGCAGGCTCGCTGCTGCGGACTGATCTCCCTGTCTGCCTTTGATGTGCCTCCTGGGAGGGGGAGGGCACCCCAGAGAAACTCATCAGAGAGACCTGTTATTGCTTATTTTCATGCTGCCTTGGGCAGAGCTCTTCTCTGTCCTCTACTCTTGCATTACTTCCCTTTCAACAGCAACTAGATTGTCATAATAAAGCTGAGGTTTGTAAGTCCTGTGAGCTGTGGGGGCCTGTGACCCACGTGCCTCATCACTGCAACAGGAGCTGGTGCATGCAGAGCACTGATGGCCTGGGAGGGTGTTGGAAGCTGCAGGGCTGGGCTTGGCTCTCGAGGCACCTACACCCTTGTCCCGAGTTCACCATGCCGAGTCCACAGCTGGTGCTGGACAACTCTGCCCAGCCCAGGAGTCTCAGCCCCCAGAAGGATGATTCCTTATCTGCTTATGGCCACATTACTGCCCTTGAACCCCTCTCACACCTCCTGCCCTGGCCTAGCAAGCCTGTGGCCAGCAGTGGCTGGGTAGTGGCCACTGGCCCTCATGGGGTATGGGAGTTGACCATGGCTGACAGGACAGTGTTGAACAGAGATGGCTCCTCGACCAGGGCATGCTCCAAGCAGGGAGGGTACCCAGCTGTGCTGGGGTCGGTGAGGGCCATGGCATTGAGACCCTGTTTGCCATGGTGCTATCAGGGAATTGCTGAGAGCTGCCAGCTGACATGTGGAACAAGTGAGCTCTGGGAAACACTGGTGCCTGTCCCTACGTGCATGGCTGCATGTGTGCAGAGCAGGCAGTGCTGTGCATCAGGCTGGAACCATGGGGCTCTTGTTTTCACCGCACCAAAAAAGTAATCACAGCTCTTCACTTTTTGCCCATTTTCTCTGTCTCACTCTTTTCTTTTTCTTTTTTTTTTTTCAATTTTTGCGGTTTTTTCAATATTGCCAAGTACGTTCGTGGTGGATTGTGCCTGGCTAGATGTCAGGTGCCCATCAAAGCCTCTCCATCTCTCCACTCCTCAGCTGGGTAGGGGAAAGAAAATAGAATTAAGAGCTTGTGGGTTGAGATATGAACAGAGAGAGATTGCTCAGCAATACAGTCACGGGTAAAACAGATGCAGCTTGGGGAATTGAGTTTCATTTCTTACCAATAAAATCAGAGTAGGATAATGAGAAATAAAACCAAATCTTAATGCCTCGCCATGGTCTCCATCATGTATTGGTCCAGTATGTCTCTTCTGAAATGAATGCTTCTGTTCTTGCTTACAGAATACTGAGGGTTAATGGGATTTAGGTCTTCCCTACCTGTTTAGTTTGCAGGAAGCTGCAAAGCTGCTCAGATGGCCATAGAAGAAGCCTAGAGGTACAATCTTGGCTTGTTGTTTTGTTTTGGTTTAGTTTGGTGGGGGGTTTTTTTTGGTGTTTTTTTTTGTTGTGGGTTTTTTTTTTTTGTAAATTGCCCCAGAAAGCACATTTATAAAAGCTAGTTTCTGGTCTGCATTGAGGCAAAAGCTCCCAGAGAAAGATTTAACTACTCAATTACTGTTCCCACTTTCTGCCATTAGACTAGTTCTTTGTGTGAATTATTGATACTTGGGCTGCAAGCACACCATACTTTACTTCAGCATAGACATTGTCTGGTTTTCATTTTAAAATGAAAGAGAAGTCAGAATATTCTGTGATTGTGTGAAAATATTATTTGCACATCAAATATAACACTGCACAGCTACTACTTGGTTAGTGGGGAAGGGAAAGAAAGGGCCACAAAGTCTTCCTGCTTCAGATTGCTTGAGTCATGAGTAATCATCTAAACGAAAAGGTCTGGAGTTTTCATAGCAACTCCACCCACCAAACTGAAGTAACTGTTACAGCCTTTGCCAATAAAATGCCAAATGAAATGGATAAAAGATGAAGCAATGTAGATTGTGCAAAGCTACTGTTTTCAACCCTGGATTTAATGGACAGAAACAAGAGGTCTCCTGCAGGAAAACACAGCTGTAGGTCTTGTGATCAAATATCTTTAGCAAACACTGAATGTGGAGAGTGTGCATCGTTTGGACTTTGATTGCCATTGCCTGTACACATCCATGTCCTCATGAGCATCCTGTGGGCATTATAGCACAGGCTCTTCCTGGGGCTGCTTGTTTTATATGACTGTAGTAATCTGCTCCTGCTAACTCCACTTGCTTACAATGTCAATTCTCTTGTATTAAAACACCTAAAAATCCTTCACTGCTGGTTTTAATTACAAGTGTCCTAACTGCTTCTCTCCATGTAATTACCAAAATGAATGGAGAAAGCAGAGATGAGTGTAAATGCTCTTCACACAGAAATGCAATTACATCTGCAGGCATCTTTCCAACTACTCCGTATGTTATGTAAAGTTTGGTGTATATATATATGAATTAATGAGAATATTTATGTTTTCCCTTCTTACTTTCACAATGGATTAATTTCAGGCATATTTTATAAGGTATTTGTGATTGTTAGGCAGACAGATCAGTATCTCTTCCAGGTACCATCATATCTGCCTCTAAAACCAAAGAGATTACAATGATTATTCCAGTGTATGTACACTATAGGCGAATACCTAATGTTGTGTGCTCACTTTGTTGCTGACCTTCTGAGTCTAAGTGCAAGGGGCTTTTGAATAGCCTCCTGGAAAGGGTGACATAAGAGAAACACCTACACCTGGTTATCACTACTGAGGACTTGCCTTCACCGTGGAATTAATTCATGTCTGCACCTGAGTTTCTTCTCCAAGTTGGTCTCACTGAAATAAAAACAACTGCACCGAGCAGCTTTAACTCTTTGTCCTGAGACCAGCTAAGCTGTGCTGTGAGCTGCTGTTAACTCTTCCTAGCCCTTTTGGGATATGTGATAGGACTCAGAACTACAGTGGTAGGTGAGTGGACTCAGTCTGCATGTGTGTGGTAGAGTAGTTATTACAGCCTCTGACAGACTGTGCTAGTCAAGCTTTGTCCCTGTCTCCTGCTAAGGCAAAGGAGCTAAACTGCACCCCTGCATCCTAGTTTTGCATATGGAGAGAACTTCCTATGGAAAGGCTTTGTGGTGTGGGTCATTTCTATCTAAAATGGCAATCTAAAATGTAGTAGGACCTGCTGCTCCCTGCGCTCTCCCCAGTCCATGCAGAGGGTCAGGGCGAGGTGGTCGCTGCCTCCCTTGCATTCCTGAGGATCTGGCCGTCAGACACTGCTCAGGTCCATGTGAGGGAAGGCAGCACAGGGCTGCTGTGAGCTGGCTGTTCCTGCTGGGAAAGTCAGAGGGAATGAATCCTAGGATGCTCTCATGCATTACTCAAAGGCAGCTGCTGCAGCAGTGACCTGGTGTGAGTACAAGAGTGAATGAATTGTAGAATTAGCTAAGCAGAAAAATTTTTGTTGAGATTTGTCGCAAAAAAAATGAGAAGTTGAGTAAATACTGCCGGCAGAAAAAGTGACAAATACATGTATAAAAAGGTTTTCTTAGATATGTTTGACTTACATATACACAATTTTTTGAGCAGGAATTTTTACATGAAAAAAGTCTTTATTCCACGTTCAGTACTTGCAAAAATGAAGCTAAAATGCCTTTTCAGGAAGCATTTGAACCTGAAAGCCTTTGATGTCTAGTAACTTCCAGAGGACTGGGATCAGGAATGATGACATGTGACTCATGTGAGGCAAATGGCAACTTTACTTGTGGACCAGGGAGTAAATATAATCCACAGAGGGTGTCATAACATCACTAAAAATTTAGAACAGCTTGTAGGTAGATGTGTCTCTCTGTCTTAATCCAACACAGATGAAGAAGATTGCATGCATCAGATACATTATTGTTAGGAGTTATTTTGTTTTTAAAGAAACAACAATAGTCTTTTTACAGTGTTTTTCTTTTCAAATATCTTTACACAGGCAATGCTGAAATAAATTCAAGATATAGTTAAACTTTGAGGACCATAAAATCACAGATCATTTGGATCACTCAAGATAGAACACAAAATCTGATATCAGTGAAGTCAGTAGCAAATTTCTTTTTGCCATTCCACTCTTACAAGAGGTTGTTAAATAGAAAAGATATTTGATTGTGCACATAGGGAACATTCTAGTGGTATTGTGCTTACTAAAATATTCCTTAGCATAGAGTAACATTCTTTTTGAAGAGTGGAACATTTGAAGAATATTCCATTTGAGTGGAAATCAAATGAAAACTGACTTAATGTAAAAAATACTTCATAAGATACATAATAATATATTAAAAAATGGGAAAAATATACTTAATAGAATACAGGAAGTTGCTACCATAATGCAAGTAAGATTTTTCAGTCTGATGTGCTGTTTGTGCTGCTTCTGTTTCCAATGCTAGAAATCTTTGTTTCTCATTTTCGACCAAATTTTTGGTTTATGTCATGACTCCTCAGGAGTATCAAGAGGAAGGTTTTATGCAAGACAGTAGTTTCTGAGATTTATATGACAAGCCTGGGTAAAATTCAAATTACTCTGATTTAATCCATTTGGAGCTGCTGCACTAAATCACTGTAGCTGTTGCTGACATACCAGCCCACAGAAACCTGGAAGCTGATGATATAAGTTTATCTGCGTATCTACAGGTGAAAACTCATGCAGGCTTGAATTGCAGTAAGAGGTGTTTGCCTCTGCTCTGAATACATTTGGGGAATGAGCAGGGGCTGCTTCTCTGAGCACTCTGTGAGAAGTCTTACTGTGCTTTTCCTCTTGAAATAAATTGTCCTCAAGGTCATGGTATCTTTCAGAATATGTAGCAGAAACTTTCCTTCTTTTTTTCCCCTCTGACACAGACCTTATTTATTCAAGAAACACAGATCAGGGAGCCAAAAATACTCATAAGTTACCTATTTCTGCAGTAAGCATCCACTTGACAAGCCTGCACCTGGCCTCAGCCTCCTGACATGGAGGCTGCAGTTGTGGTCCTGTGCTCCCTTCTGTTTGAGAAAACCGCTGACTTTCAGGCCAAGACTCAGCTTACTGATACAAGGAAATGGAAAATGAGGGAGTTTTGAGGCAGCTGTATAAACCCTTTTGACATGGCTTTGAGAAAATGAGCAGCAGCATCAACCTTTTACTATTCTTATGCCAAATTTACATCTGCTTTTACTTTATAAATAAACTTTGAGGTCTCAGCTGTACCACTTTAAGCTGATTGAATGTGTTACAGAACAGTTGCAAGTCAACAGTGCCTAAAATTGCAAGTAAGGGTATGAATTTTGAGAAATAGTTCATAGAAGCTATTTGCCCTGTGGGCAGAGGCAACTGTGGGTCCTGAGTTGTCAGGCTGCCACCTGATGCATCTTTCAGCATCCACTACAGGGACCCAAAAGTTCATATAAAGAAGCAAAGAGAAGCTGTGTTTCATTCAGATCAACTGCCAAGTGATACTTTGTCCCACTGGGGTTTAGCTCCCATTCATCTTTGGGTTATCGTTTGAGCTTATACTGTATGGATTCTGTGAATAGAAAGTGGAAGTTTCTGTGGGATCTCTGTAAGTCAGGAACGTGACTTGCAGCATTTGCCTGCCAGACAGGATTATGTACAGAAAGCTTTTGGCTGGAAGAAATATGGTGAAATGTTAAGGTTTGATTCCGTTCTTGAGTATATTCTTTCTGGCAGCTGCACTGAAGTGCAGCTAGTGAGCTTCACACAGTGTGCTCGAATTGCAGCCCTTCCTTCCAGCACAGAGGAGAGGACTGCAGAGATAGACACATTAAACATATTTTTCTTTTTAAATCCATTTTCATAATTTTATTTTTGGATGAACCAATAAATAAAGGACTCTATTATGATAAACAGAGTACTTGCAGCAGCTATAATGCACACATTAAAGATAGAGCAGGACGTTTGAAATGTTTCCATATTTCATAATGGAGCTTTAGTCAGTTCTATCATCACTGTGCTGAGCCAGATAATGTCTGGGAAGGAATACATGAGAGCTTCCCTGTCCTGTTTTGGGATAGAGGAAAGAGGGATGCCAAGTTTGAGCAGGTGGAGGGAAGTTGTTGCTGTTAGAACATTCCTGAGCCTGAGTGCATGTGAGGTGAGAGCAGCCCAGGTGTGGTGCTCTGAGAGGCTCCGGACACAGTTGCAGTGCATAAGCAATGGCCATTATGTCATGGGGAGGGAAGTTGGGGAATGAAACTGGTGTTTGGACTGGGAGTGTTTCCAAAACAATACCATGCTCTTTTTCTTTGTCCTCTCAGTTATACCACCCGTGTGCCTGGGAAAGGCAAAGCCTGTGGAAAGACTCCAGTAAATTGTAGGTGTGGAGTGAAATGCCTGAAGAGTAGAGAGGATAGGTAGTGCCAACCCTAGCCACTACCTTATTAAATTTAAGATGAAAGGCCTCAACCCCCTTCCAGTCTCTCTTCAGAAAGCCCCAGATTAAAATTTTCAGGATCCTGCAAGCTGCTCTGCTTTGCTCAGGAAAGTTAATAACATTTTCAAATACCTGCCTTATGGTGGAGGGACCCCTGACAAAAGTAGGTAGTTGGAAAGAGATGCCAGATCAGGAGTGAATCAGTTTCAGGATGGTGTAACTTCTTCCAGTTGTGAAGTGTCTTTCACGATCTCCCTTGCCTGCCCTGCAGAATTGGCAAGTAAAGGGAAAAGCCAACCTCTGACATTTCTTTGTGGATATCAGTGGATATCCGGCTGAAATGTGCACAAATTTTTCTTTCTTCCCTGCGTTAGGTTTACCAGCTTCTTTTCAAAAGCCACCATGCTACTCCCCTAAAAATTCCCATATTATCACACTACTGTATGATTCTGCTGTAACTCCCAACTTGGACAAGCTCTGCTGAAACAGGTCCACAGGCAGAACAGAAAGATCTTTTTCAAGGAAGTATCTGGAAGAAGTAAGAAGGTGAATTTTTTTTTTTGTTGTTTCCCTCCCAGCCCCTTTCCAGCCGCCCACCCCAAAGGACAGCCCAGGGAAGAGTAGACTCCAGTGCATCGTGTCCTCCCTTTCCCTCTCCCTGCTCTGGTTAGCATCTGGGCTAATGTAGGTTTGCAGTTCTGTGTGGTCAAGGTTGAGGCCCTGGCTCCCCTCCTGGTGAGGGGCAAAGCACATTTGCTAATAAGCAAACTGAGCGGTTGACTTTTCAGAAACACCAGGTAAGCTCATTGTAGAGCTCTGAGGTAATGATTCATTTCTGCCAGATAAAATAGTCTCCTTTCTGGCATAGATTTGAGGTGATCCACCTCATTGAGAGGGGAGGGCCCGGAGATGGGAGATGTATTTCTATCTGAGAGTTGCTGCAAGGGGCCTGAACAGTGCTTGCACCCTCAGCAGCATGGACACAAGTTCTCTGTCAGAACAGCTCATGCCAGGCTCAGCACAGATGCTGCCCTCCAAATGTTACCTCTCCTGGAACAACGCTTGGCGGGATAAAAAGCATCTGTGATCTTTTACCTAGGGAGTATTAGAAGATCCTCTCCCAGGTGTCAGTTGTGTGAGCTGTTAAAAAATGTTAGTTTTTTTCTAGAAGAATGACAATGTCTGAACTCCTACACAGTGAAATGGAAGACTGTGTCATGGCTATGCTTGCATTTCTGTGTTCAGTTCTCCTATTCTGGCTTTGTATGTGCAAAGAAAGCTCTTTCAGAAAATCTCTCTACTGCCCTTTTTGCAAGAAGATTTGATTTTGAAAATAATTTTAATTAAAAGTTGAATAAACTAGACAGAAGAAATCTAGTGCCTCCCCTACCTGCTGTGCCTCCCAAACCTGAGATCATTCTCATTTATGTGTCTAGTAGGGTATTTCTGCTCCCCATGTGCAAAATGCATTTTCTCTCTTGCTCTGTCTGACAAGGTATTTGCATTCTGTGCTAAACAAGTGAAACAAAGCCCTCTTTGAAGTGCATGAAGCCATTTATTTCAAAGAGGAACCACAGAGTGTGGTATGTTGGCAGTACACTTGGCTTGAATTTATCTTGAAATGTTGAGATGTCTTTTGTATGTTTTTATAATGACATCATTAGCGCCTCTAAAAACTATTTTGATATCTTCTGGAGAGAAATTCAGAGATGGAGAGGGGTATCTGAGTGAAGGGAAGGCAGTCAGGCACAATGTACAGACCGGTTTTCTTGACCCAGTAGATCAGCAGTAGCACCCAGCCCCTGGGAGGACAGCACTGCTTACTAGTCTGCTTCACCCACAAGTACCACATGCGTTACCCACAGGCTATTTCTTATACATACATAAGGGAAACTCCCTTAAAACAGTCACTTCCTTAACCTTCGTTAAGGCCCTATGTAGACTCATCTTTGATGCCTGGAGATCCCTGCCAGCTGGCAGTGCCTGGCTGTTGCTGAGCAGAGAGTTCTCTTCATGTGTAATGCTGCTGCCTTTCCACTTCCTCCTCCTCCCTCCCCATGAGTCCGTCTCCTCCACCTGCTGCATCTTGTTCTAATCTGGTTTGTGAGCACTTTGGGGTAGGGACTGTCTAATTTATAGCGTGTCTACATGCCCCCTAGCACCAGGTAAAAGCTATTAATTCACATTACCCTATACTTTAGGAAAGCTTTATGGGATCAATAAAGTTGTGCTATAAATAACACAGTTACGGTGTAGTAACTTCATACTGTGCATCACCTCAGAATAACCCCACAACCTATTACAGAAAGAGAGTAATTCCCTCAAAGCTATGGCTGTAACCAAATCTGGGGTTTAGTTCTCCATTGAAGTATTTGTTGGGCCACAGAATCCTTGTGACAAAGACAGACCAGGTTGGGCCTGGTGCTGGCAAAATTGATTTGAACTTAAAGAATTCCAGACATGCTAGAAGTGTGAAGGAAACTTTCTCTTCAAGTCACCATAAGGCTGCATCACAACTTCCTTTAAAGCTTTCTTATTTCTGCTTTGAAGCTGTGACTCACATTTAACATTTCTGTAATATCTTTCAGATTAAAACTGATTAGCAATATTTTGGTCAAATGTTTCACTTGAGGGTTTTTTTGAAAATTCCTAAGTAGATGTTGACTGAAGAGAAATGGTTTGGACTAAGTAGTGTGGTAGCTGCTTACTGACAGTCTTACTCTGGTTCTTTTGGCTGTGAGGCTTCAGTGTGACATTCTTCCTTAGTGTGCACAGACAAGAATTCTGCCCTATGCATGTGTGTGCCCTGTGAGCTACAGGCTACAGCAGGGCCTTTGGCAACTGGGCACACTGGTAGTCAGGGCAGAGGGACAGTCCCTGAGCATGGGCTGGGAGCTTCCACTGTCACTTGGCCACAAACAGCAACAACACCAGCGATGAGTTGGGGAAGGTTCTTATCATTCAGACACTAAGAGCATTACCATGGCAGGTTGATGGTTTTGGGCTACTTGCCATGTTGACTGGTACTATGCAGCTGTGGCTGAGTATCATCTCATCTCGGTTCATTTTTTGCAGACTGCCAAGGGCTGTCTTGGTGTGACATTATATCCATGTTATTAAACATATATACCCCAAGAGAGTATCACAAAACGACATTCTCTGAGCAGTAAATTCTGAGACAGACCTGAAAATACATGAAAAGACAATGCTGTAGAGCTTTTAACAATGATATTAGACCCCAGACCTTGGGCAATGTGCACCCAGACACATTTCACACTTAAAACCAGGACAGGACGATGCATGCAGTTATACAAATGCATTTCTGTAAAGCCAGTAGGTGCCGGTGAACTATCTGTGCAAGAAGCTGCCTTAAAACACTCTAATGAGAAAGCATTTGTCCTTTGCTTTGCCTCCCTGGAGAAGTAAGTCCCATAAAGCTTTAGCAATATCTGTCTGAGCTTTTCAGCTCTGCAGTGGCCCTTCACGAGTTCGTGATTGCTGGACTGATTCTGCCAGGTGATTTTCATGTCAGAAGGTCTCCTCCCATTATGTCTTGCTTAACTGTAACTTCATCACAATGAGGAAGTAAAAGCACGTGCTTGATTTGAAGTTGCTACAAGTACGATCTGATTAAGTGTCTTGGAGAAACCAGCTAGGAACTATTTTCCTGCTATGACCTTTTTCTTTCAGGGTTTCACAGGCTCCTGGTACAGCTTTGACATCCAGCCTGAAGAGTCGGGGGTGCTTTTGAGAGTGGCAAAACCAGTGGCAGAGCCCTCGAGCTTGCCCTTTCTTCTGATACTTGGCAGCCAAATTAAAAGGGAAAAAGTGGCGAGGGGAGTACCTTTATGTCTTGACTTCAGAGATCATGAAAATTGTTTTGCTTCTCCATTGTCTCCAGTAGAACCGGGAATATCTTGGCAGTTGACTATTGATTTTGAAGGTGTAGTATAAACAAATGAGTCTTTAAAAATCAAGGGAACATTTATCTTGTGAGCGTTGCTGCTACCCCTTCCACAGGCATCATCTGAGACAAGCTGTTCTTGTGTGTGAAATGCTGTCTCTGCTGTCTGGGATGTGTTACATGTCAGCTGCAGCTGATGCCTGGATGGAGCTATGCATACCAGCTGCAAGTGTAATTCATCTTTAATAGTTTATTTATGATTCAAACTGGGTCTTTCTGTCTTTTTTTTTTTTTCCCAGGCTATTTTTAAATTGCTCAAATGGCAGAGCATTCATTATTTCCACTAGATGACTACATTGTTTTGTTCTCTAGTAGATGTTTGAAAAAGGATTGTAGTGGTTTACTGTCTACTGAAAGTGGTTAATTAAGAATTGTATTTCTCAAATTAGTATGTGGAGCAGTTTTCCTGCACTGTCATGTGAAGAAAATTATTTTAGTAATTTTCCCAAAAGGTGATAAAGCTGTAACATAATGCAGACTTTCCTTATAGTTTCCTATAGGTCAAGGCTGTTGGTAGATAAGCCTTGATTTGTGATCTAATTCATCTGTGCTTCAAGAGTGCTGAAGTGCAACTGGTTTGTGAGTTAATTTTTTTTTTTTTTTAAGGTGAACACACTCTGTCCCAGCTGAAGGATGTACATGCCACCTAGTATTAAGAAAATGTGTTAAGAACAAACTTGAGTACAGAAGAAAAGCATGAATAACGACTAGTGTGTTGACAAAATCACTGTTATTTGGTAACATCGCTCAGTAAAGGACTACTGTGTTTAACAACAGTTTTAACAACAGAATAGATAGATCATAGTTTGACTCGCATTATAAATATTCTGCTGACTGTTTTTCTTCTTACACTTTGTGATAAGAAAATCACTGTGACCTAACCTCTGAAGTGTCCACACTGTCTTTTAAAACATGAACCAAGACTCATCTTTACACAGAAATTCAAGAAGTTTTTACAGCAAGTTTCCACTTTATTCCACACTTTATTAGATATCATGCAAAATTCTTTCTCTCTGATCTGTCCTTTTCAGACACTCTGAGTGACAGCCTTCTCTTGAAACCAAATGATTTCCTCTGTCAAATGAAGGGAGAGTCCTGTGGGGAACTTTCCAGGATGAGCAGAACTCATCCCCTGCTGTGCCCTTCGTTTCTTGAAAAACAAACTGTGTTTCTTCAAACAAAATGGCAACATTTATGCTCCCAATTCTGCTTACCCCCTGGCCTGGGCTTTGTAAATGTAAGTGCAGATTATGAATGCATGTGCAGTGTCTGATATTTCTAGGAAGAATACTTTGTAACTGAAATCTCTCTTCTCGTGGGGATGAAAGCAAAACAAATTTAAGGATTAAATCACACAGAGGTATAATCCCCAAGGGAAACTTACTTTAGTTATTATGATTATATTACGATGTACGCCTCAGTACAGCAAAAGCTGTGTGAATACCATTTCAGTGGGGAATAATTTTTAGTCTTACAGCCTATAGTACATTATAATGCATTTCTGGGAGCTTGATGAATCATAACTGCAATCCTCAGACTTCTTTGCTTTCTTCAGTTATTTTGATACTCCTAGCCTTCTCCTCTAAAAGAGAAAGAAAAAGAGCATAAGATTCATAAAAGAAAAGTTTAAAACAATTTAGTTAGGCAGGCTTTAATCATGCATTAATTACATGTCCCTATATATGTTTCATGGTACACAGTGCTTATGCATTTTATGGAGAAGTAACAGGGTGAACCATTTCAGAGAGTCCAGTGCTGCTTTTGTATTGAAGCAAGACCCAAGTGATAACGGCAGGTCAGCTTCTGTGCTTGTGCTGGGCAAGTCACCTGGGCAAGGTGTGAGATGTGGGACGTGAGGTCCCTCTGCACACAGGGGCTGCACAGTACTGCTCATGTGCTGTGCCTTGAGGCAGCAGATCAACCCCCAGAGCCCTCTGTGGACCCAGTATTGGGTACAGGACTGTACTGATAGTTGTTCTTTGCATCCCACTGTGCCCAGTAAAGGAAATCTACAACCTAGCTGTTGAGAAATGGAAGTTCTGGGANTTTTTTTTTTTTTTTTTTTTTTTTTATGGAAGATGCAACTGAGTGGCTAAAAGTGAAATGGAAGGCTGTGGTCACAATGTAGCAAATGCTAAAAGTCCCAGGTACAACTACTGGCGAGCCACTGCTGACTGGTGGTGGTTAACAGCACTGTACTAAGAAGCAGATGGATATACTTCTGTATCAATAGCAAATGAACTGCACCAGAAAACTGCTATTTGGTTGGGTATTAGTGTTTCCTATCTACATAGCCAGACCCTTATCCTTCTGCACATACCATCATATTTCACTGTGAGTGTATCCCAAACAACACAGCATTTATAGATACTTAACCAAAGAACAGGCTAAATGACTTGGCCAAGGTCACATAAAGAGTCTCTCAGAGTAAGAAGATGAGCCCAGGTCTCCAAAACCCTGGTCTGGTGCCCTTGCCATGACATCATCCTTCCCATGAAGACTGAAAATCCATATTGGTTACATCGTTGCACTGTATACAGCTGCCTCTAGAATCCTGTGCCCCTACAGAGCACTTCATTACCAATAAGATATTGATTGACACATTGGAGGGAGTTCAGAGAAGACTAACAAAAATAATTAGAGAGTGGAGAGATTGACTGGAAAGATTGATTTATGAGGGAAGATTAAGTGAGATAAATATGTATATCTTGTTTCACCTGCAGCATGGTGCATAAGTCTGCAAATATTTAAAGGGTGTAAACAATCAGGAGGAAGAACTACCAGTACTGGTCCAGTCTATTTGTAATTTGGTGATGTCACATGCTGTTGTTGCACAGTGCTTTCTCAGAGTATGACTGGGCTGCAAAGCCTGCCTCTGAACATCCTCAGGGGAAAATAGCTCCTGGAGGTGTGGGATCAGTGTGACAGGATAGCAGGATACTCCTCTGGGCCATGGCAGGCACTGGGGAGTGGGCAGAGGTCTCACTCAACAGGGTCAGTCATGGACTCTGCCATGCATGAGTTCGGTGTGTGTTTCCTGATCTGGAACAGCAGGATCTTAAGTCAGACTCATAACAAATTTGTGGCACACTGTAGAGGAGACAGAAGAACTGTGGTTAATACCGCTTGTATCAGTTAATGTCAGTTGCCATGGTAACTATGGTGCTCAATTATTATGGAATAGCAGAGCAAGCAGCCAGGTAAAGATCGTGGAAGTTCTTAGTAATTCTGGATTGGATCATCCCACTTTTGATCAACCATAGAATGAGTTGGAAACAAGCTACTTCAAATAAATCCCAAAATAACATTTGAAATTCAATTTTTTCAGGAAGAAGGTGGACTTCATAATAACAATAAACCCTCCCTGACCATGTAGCTGTAAGAGGTTCAGGTGACATCCAGTGTCTGTCATCAAATAATCATGGTCCTGAACTTACTGGATGTCATTTCTTATCAATTTCCACATGTCATTCTGTGAATATAACAGGCAGATCTCATTGTCGTCCTTGTAGCAGGACAGGGCTGATGTTCCCATGTCCTGCGGCAGCTCATACCCAGTTGCGCCCATTGGTGTTGGTGCACAGATAGATTCAGGTGGAGAGGGGTAGGATGTGGTGTGGATGTGGTTTTTTTTCATAAGCGTGCCATTGTGCAAAGACAGAGTGTGCAGATCTGTGAGTATGTGCCTGGGAATTAAAGATAGCTACAACAGAATCACATTGATGTGTGCAGCTGTGAGACAGAAAGATGCTAACGCAGAGCTGTATGTACAGAACTTTTCAGGTGAACTACCCTGCCCTCCTTTTCTTCCTGTGCATGTAAAAGAAAAGCCACAGCTTGTTCTCCCATTACAACCACTGTCTTGTACATTCCCCTTTTCTTTTCTTTTCTTTTCTTTTCTTTGCAGGCTCTGTTTGTAGTTATACAGTCAGGTCTCCACAGAGTAATTTACTGGCAGAATCTCTCCCAGAATCCAGCTTGAAACCAAGCTGTAAAAACAGCTGAGAGTGTAAATAATTCATGCAGACAATATGACTTTTTTATGTAAATTCGGTGCATTAACCCTCTATTATAATGATGGACGACAGATATGGGCGACATTGCCTTGGTAAGAGCTAATGGATGGCCGCCATAAATTCACTGCACATTTTATTGTGTTGCTGGAAATTGTGCCTTCAGGCAATGCTGTTTACTTTTATGTAAAACTCAGGGTTCCCTAAATATTACAAATATTTTACATCCGACTCCTCAGCATTTGGGCACAGCACACAAATCAAGCTTTCTTCATCTGAGTTGTAATTAAAGGTTTGGGTTTTTTTCAGGGACAATTATCTAAAACTATAAAGAGAAATATTTTTTCCCCTTTAGATGTTCAGTCATTGATGTATTAACAAAACCTTTGAAGAAAGATATTAAATAACTGCAACATATTACTTTGCATTAGGCTATATGCTGTATGCATACATAACAAATTTGGAAATAGTTTCTTGTTACTGGTTTTTATTTTTTACCATTTCTTGTGCTTAGTTACACATAAAAGATTCTTTTTTTCCCTGCACATATGCTTTTCTCTATAATTCAGATATGTTTTATCACTGTAATTCTCTGAACATTGTCCTTGAGGAATTCTGTCTCTCCGTAAATGTGGAAACTTCAATTAATGTCAGGGAATTTTAAATAAAGAATTTTTCTTTTATTTTTGGTTCCACATGTTACTGTTTTGCACAGACCTTTAAGTAAATTGGGATGACCCAGGTGATTTTTCCCACGCAAAATGGTTTCAGGGAAACAGAAATACTGAAGTATAATAATTTCTCTATAAGTTTTTAATATATAATTATTATTGTATGTATACAAATAATTCATCTTAATCAAACCTTCATTTTAGCCTCATAGTACACTGTGGCTTTGCAAAAAGAAAAAAAGCAAAGCAGCCATATATAGAAAAGGATCCTATTGCTTCTGGGAGTGTGCCCAGGATCCCATTTGTAACAAAGGGAGGCAGTGTCAGGAACAATGGTGTGTTCGTCCGTCAGCACGTTGGCCAAACACCAGTCGACCAGAGGACCCTGAAGACTGGAACAGCATCTGAGGAAGCACCTATGTGGGAGTTTTTGAAATTTCTATTGGAATTTTTGAGGGAAATTGCATAGATTAGCTGTGGTAAAGACATGCTTTCTCAGTCTTCATTCAGTGGAATGGGCCGGTTTTGGCAGGTTTTTTTGATATCTGTATGAAAAAATGCCGCACAAAGTTGAATATGAGTGACTTCAACTGAGCTAGCTCCATAGAAATGCATTACATCTTTCAAAATCCCCCAGTTCCCTGAGGAATAAATAGAAAGCATCCTGTATGAGAGGTAAAAAACACTGAATAGGTGAGGAATGTAACAACTCGGGGGTGGGGGGGAGGAAAGGGCTAACAAAATGAATCACATGTAGTATTAAGTAAAGGCTAACATATAACCATATAAACCTATTTAATAATTTGTATCCTGGCTATGCACGCTCCTTTCGACTCTATTAGGAATGTCACAAGATAAAAGTACAAAATTATAACCAAAGGCTTTTATTTATTTTTGGTCTTCAATATTGACCGAGACTCCTAAATTTGGACTTTCAGATCTTGCACCTTATTCTTCTGATGTGCTTTACTTCCCTGAAGCCACTTTGCAAAATTCATAGTAGCTTTCACATTCTCTGATGCTTCTTGGGACCAATTCAATCTTGAACAATGGATGTGCGTGCAGTAGAGCCAGGAAATGTTACACAGGAGATCATAAGCTTATTCCCAGTAACATTTTGATTTGCAAAGTATTCCACTACACAAAACACACACAAGAGACAGCATTAAAAAGCATTAGAGACCATAACCAGAAAGGTGGCTTAAAATACAGATAGACAGCGAGGCCTGGGAAGGACACACCAAATAATCAGTGGAAATGTTATAGAAAGCATTTTCAACATTTTATATTATTCAGGCATTTAACAACTCTCTTCTTGGACAGAATTTGGCCTTAAAAAAAAATCCTGTAAAATATTTTCCCCATTGTTTTAAATAAAGGTATTACTGTAATTCATACATCAAGAGAAGGCCAGTTTTCCAGTCTTGTTCCTTATCCAGTTTCCATGCAGAGCAAACACAGACATGGAGTGTTGGGAGGAGTTCTAGGGCAGGTCTGATGTGTTTGAAGGAGGTACTGTCTATACTCCAGGACATATTGACCAATGTGACCCTGCTCCCTCTTCCTTAGGTAGAGCAGAGTGTTCCTGGTCCTGTGGGTCAGCACCATGCTCTGGTTAATGACATGCAGACCGTAAGGCATCATTCTGTCCAGGTATGCAGTTTAAAGGTCAAATGTTCTGAACTCTTGAATATTAATGTATGGCTGTCACCCTGTCTCCACCGTTTTTCTTCGATGGAATTCATTGCAAGCAGTACAAGACTTTGGTGGCACTGGGGAAACAGCACTTTCCTCCCTGTGCTGTGTTAGCAGCTGTGTAACTGTGATCTCAGAGGAGATTAAAGGAAAGGGAGATGTATTTTGAAATGGAAGCAGCGCTTGAAAGCAGATGGACTTCCTTGTAGGATTATAAAGGGAACATTTCTCTTCCTAGTGATGAACACATCTCTGGATCAGTCCAAATAAAATCCGCAATTATAGATTGCTACAAATGGGAGTCCATAGAGAGACTTCCTTAATTACCTCCAGAATAGTAATGTTCTTATATTCTTTAAAGAATTATAGAATGGTTTCTGTTGGAAGAGACCTTTGAAGATCATCTATTCAAACTCCACTGCCATGGGCAGGAATATCTTTCATTAGACACTGGAATAGCTTTCCCAGAGAAGTGGATGCCCCATCCCTGGGGGTGTTCAAGACTAGATTGCAAGCAACCTGGTCTAGTAGAAGGTGGGAATTGGGGGTGGAACTGGATTATCTTTAAGGTCCTTACCAATCCAAACCATTCTGGGATTCTATAAACAGGATACGTTCATATGCTCTATGTACACTGTGGAAGAGGTCTCACTTTGGTTAATTTAAGGGTTATGAAAAGAATGATGCCTAGATTGGCCCGCCCATCTCTCATCTCCAAATGCAGCATTGTCAATAGAAAGGTTTTTGTTGGCCCCCTTCTTCTGTTTAATACATTTAAGTACTGCACTCTACATATGAGGAATAGTGATGTTACCATAAAGCATTCAAAAACATATGTTTAAATGAAATGTGTTGACAACTGCTGAAGTAAAGTTTTTGTTAAGTCTCAAGAGTTTAGCCATGACAAGCAGTATTAATGAATTGAATTAATTAAAAAGCATTTCAAGATGAAACAGGGCCTGTTCTATGTAAAATGCTCTATACATTAGACAAGCATTATGGAAATCACTGCTTTGTACTACACTGTAATGCAGCCATTTATAAAAGCTTCTCAAGATCCATGGATAGCAGTAATTTGGGTTTAGCGTGTCTTTGAAATTCATTGAATACAGCATGTGCTATTTAAAAGCATGAAATCTGGATGGTTCCACTTCTATCAACGTTCATTTGGCTTGGAGAGGGAAACAGAAGCTCGGTGTTACTGGAAAGGGCGAGTGGGCCTGGGAACAGGGTGGGATGATGGAGGACCAGGGGAGCACTGGCAGAGGCTGGTGCTGACATATTTAGGGAACTGGCTGTCTCGCAGTAACTCAAGGTCCTGAGCTGGTCAGAAATGGAAGTTGTTTTACTAGAAGAGTAATTTCTCATCTCTTCTGTTCCACTCCTCTCTGCTGTAAACTCCTCTCCTTCATGGACCAGGCTTGTTCTTCAACATATCTTCTCCTGTTTAGATTGTTTTTGTGCCCTCTCCAGGAGTAACACGATCAACTGTGACCAGTGGCCTAACAAAATACCTGTATTCCACATCATGCATCACTACAATGGCTGGAATAGTCATTTGAATGTGTGCGATGCCATTCGTTTGAGCATCTGGCCATGGCTGTGAGAAGCCAAGTGTGAGCTAGGGTAGTGCAGGACCAGAGAGATGGGTGGCAGCCTGGAACAAGGGGAAATTCTGCCTCACCAGGCCAAAATCAATCATAAAATGAGATTCTTGGCAGGAAGCTTATCTTAGTGGGAAATGTCTATCTGTTTGCATACAAGGAGAATTCTCACTTAGGTTGAGTTAGGATTGTGACTTGAATTTGGATGAGTAGTGTAACAGCATCCACATACAACGCATTAAAATAATGTATCTTTAAAATATTATTAAGTATCTAACATATTCATAACAAAAATATGAAGGGTGAAATATGAGAAATTGTGAAAAACAATATGATTTCATGCATGCGTACTGAAGTTGGTTTCATTTTATGTGTCTTAAGATTTGGAGTATAATGTTATTTCCAATAAATCACCTTTAGCTATCTGTTTTGTAATTTGTCTAGATCTTAATAAAGGAAATTACATCCTTCAAGAAGAACTAGCCAAAAAAAGTCTGTTGGTAGACTTGAAATGTTGTAATATATTAATACCATTCAATCAAGAATATGGCTGTTCGGTAGAGAAGAACAAAAAATTCTAAATACAAAATGAAGGTTAGGTTCCTCAAGCAATATAGACAGATATTTAAAGGATGGTAAATTTTGCTACTTAGCTATTGCACATGCTTCTAAAAATTTGTTTGAGACATTGCTTGGAATATCAGTGAATCTGATAAGGCAGCCTTATTGGTTAGCACAAAGGATAATTCATTTGGCCCTTAGTGTGCTAGGAAAAGAGCTTCCAAAATTGCACCCCAAAGTGCTTTGGGAGATTCATCCCATAAGCAGGTATGAATCTGCTCTGTAGAAAAAATAAGAGAACTTGTTCTACTACTTCACTGTAACATGCAATATGTTTCCACTTGTCACAAGTAACATTTGCATTTAGTATCTGCATATAGAGAACTTTTAAGCTTGCTTATTCCTGCTAAACAGGCCCAGGTAGCATTTGTGCCTGACCAAAAGAAGTCTTTCCCCACTGGCTGGATGCTGTGCTGCCTGGAGAGCAGCATCTGCCAAAATGCAGTCTCGTATTTTCTATCTCACTTCATTCTCTTCTTGCCAGCTAGACTCCAGGAAGGACCAAAAAGCCTTTCTATGCAATAATGCTATTTTTAAGGGCTGAAGCGGCCTGGTTTTCTGTCTAGAGTGCCTGGCACACTCTCTGTCAGGCACGGTGGCCAGATGAAACCACGAGTATGCAGCACAGGTGGGGTCATGGAAGTAAAGGTCTAGGATGTTGCTGCTGACTGATGGTTTATGTTGAAGTGTCCTATAGTGGTGGTGGCATTGAAGACCTGTGTTTGGAAGAGCCATACATTGTAAACCTCTGTCCATGGGACCTATGGCTCAGCTGAGCCTGGGCTCCCAGAAGACACAGATGTCTTAACCAGCTTCTTGCATAGACAAATCATCATCTCATGGGTTGCTTAACCAGATGATCCTAGAAATTACTTGAAGATATAAAGCTCAAGACAAATGCTGACTCTTTCCATTAGCAGTAATATTTGTTAGTTTTTAAATTATCAGTCTGCACAGAACTGCATGTTGCTTCATTGTTGCTTTTCCACTTAGCAAAAGTTTGTTTTGACTGTGATTCAGCTCAGTTCTGTGCTGTTAGACCACCATGTGTAAGTCAAAATATCCAACTGTTTCCTAATCAAATTTTTACAGCATTTTACAATAACTTGCTCTGTGCTCAGGTGGGAAGGTAAATAAAATAGGAGAGGAAGACACTTGTGGGAGAAACAGCAGTAAAAAGGGCAGACAGGCATTGTGATAATGGAATAAGAAATACCTCTTATAACCTTTCATTATAGAGAACAATAAATATCTTTAACCCAGATGAGATCGGCTGTGATCAGAAAGAAGGGAAGAAAACTGGTGTTCAACTCTCTTCTTACTGCCAGAACCTCAAGATGGAATTGCAGAAGCCCTGAGACACTTAGTCAGACATGATGTATTGTCATTTACATTTTTAAGAGTAGCAGAAGGAGTCTTGTTATTGGAAAATTATTTTCTCTGAATCTTGGGAAGGATGGATGACTTTCAAACAGTTTCTAAAACACAAATTGGGGAACAATCTCATAAAGCACTTCTTTTTTCTGTTACGGCTGAGAATAGCATCTGTAGTAGTTAAATGAACATGAGTATTAATCAATTCAAATGATGTAACTTACCCAGACTATGTAACAATTACTATTTGAATTATGTTTTGCAAGTAGTGACATAGTTGGACTTCATCCTGAAATCCTGGCTGGAACCTGTATCTAATCCCAAGTGAAGTCATTTTGTATTCTCAGTTCAGCGTGCAGTAGAACGGTAATCAGAATTGTGGTAGCATCACTGAACTGCTTGTAAGGCACTGGAATTTAATGAGTGTTAAATAAAAAACAAAATAAATCCTTGTAGTCTTCTCCAAGGAGAAATTGCTCTATTTAATGAGGCAGAAGGTAACACTTCAAAACTCAGGGCACCACCCAATTTTGCATGTTTGAGAGAAGGCAAGTGGGTTCTCTAGACAGACACAGCCTCTTTCACACACATGCAGTGTACTTGTGAGAAGAGGGAAGGTCAAGTGCTTGCTGAAATACCGGCAGGAAGGGTCTGCTCAGGGGCTTTTCTAATCTTTAACTTCATGATGCTACTGTGTGTTTCTTCAAAGGAGCAAATAAGCAGCCTTGCCACAAAAACTTGAAGGTAAAGCATAGCAGAGTTACCAGTTCTAAATAGTTTATAACCTCACACTAATGCAACAAAAGTCTAGTCAACAGCCCTCAAAACAGGATGAAGATATTCATCAAACCTGATGAGGCTCCTATTAATTAGTGTCATTAAGTGGTAGTTACACTTTTGTTACTATTACCATTTTGAGATTTAACTAACAAACCTAATGGGGCTACTTCTGCAAGATGTTAATTAGATATGGCAATTCCACTTACCCATACGGCCTCAGCACACAACCATCACACATCAATATTTAATTTAATTACTGATGTTGTGGTGCAAGTCACATCTGATTTAAGAGATAAATATGCTTAATTAATAATGAGATAAAAGACATACAGTATGTCACCTATTGTCATTTGAGCTTTATTAGGTATAGTTAAAAAAGACACACACGAACATTGCAGAGGCCATGATGTGGTGCTCTGTGTCTCTGCATGATCTTTGTCCTTCAAGTTACTTGAGCTCACACTGCTTTGTAATATGACAAAGAAAGCTGCAAGTGTCCAGGGCACCAGTCTCCATAAAGACACACTTGTGTCCTGAGTAATTCATCATTTACTTCATTTTTTTGCATAATTAAAAAAGTGAACATTCATCCTGGATTATATGCAGCATCTATAGAAATTCATTTTATCAGGTTTGATCACAGTGTTCTCATTTGTGTTGATATGTTCTAGTACAGAGGCCAGGTGTGCAAGAATCAATTCATTCTGCAGCAGCATGCTTTGGAAGTCAACCTTCTTCCCCTTGGCACTGGACATCCTCTATTCAGAGCTTCCTATGAGAGTCTGTTGAGAATGGTGTACGTGATTGTTGTACCACAAGGTAGAGTTCTAGAAAAGTATATGCAGAAAGACTGCTTAGCACTTTGTAAAGCTTATGGGTAGAAAAGGACGGAACACCAAGCCTTGGGGCTGGTTATGATGATTGACCATATTAAACCAGCTTACAGATGGGACAGATCCCTATTTCATAAGGGGCTTTATAACCTGGACTGCCAGTCTTAGCCCCAAAGACTTACAGTTAAATTCAAAATGAATGAGTAAACAGGTACCACACAACAAGTCCACCATATTTGCTGAAATAAAGGAAACTACTCCTGTTAATTTTTTATGGAAGATCAAAGCCTTAGAGGGTCCTCCTCTGCAGCGTCCTTTGTAAGCCTGTGTTTCCAGGGGTTCACAAGCTAGCATTAGAAGTTTGTGTGGGTTGAAACTTGCTATGCAAGATTGTTGCCTAGGGGCCATTTGGCTTGATGTGTTTGACAAAATTTAAAGAGCTCCTAAGTTAACTGTGCCAAACAAATAGTTTCCTAGAGGCTGAGAAGGTTTTTGAAGCTTCCTTCAGGGAAAATTCCCAGTTGGCAGAAAAATCTATGAAAGCAAAAGCAACTCACAACATTTTAACCTACTGAAATACATACTGCTCTCAGATCCATCTGCAGTCCTTTTTTCTACATTATATATAACTATTCTCATATTAATATTGAGAGTAATAGTACAATGGGAACCTATTGGGCCATCAGGAATGATTAGTGAAGGAGACTATCTCAGGATGATCTGAGAACTCCTCTCAGAAACACAAAGAGCCAACCAACAAATCAAGATCGTGAAAGCCTTCAGCTGTCCAAGCCTGCCTTAAAACCCACTCATCCAGAAGAAAACACATGGGAGAATGAGAAGACTAATGCACAAATCATCAGCGTGTTACTGCTAATAGGCAGAGAGAGTTGGAAGTGCCAGTGCTTGCAAGTGAGGGAGACTCTTCTTCAAAGGTTATAAAATAGGACTGCTGTTGTTTTTAGCTCCATAACCCGGTATTGTAGGTGGTCACCATGGCTGACACTGTGAACTATTGGTATGATGGATGTACTGCAGAGTTTCCAAAGGGTGTGACTGAGATGTGGAATTCAGCCATGCTGAGCTCACACCTTCTGTCAGCTGCCAAAAGTGGGAGAGGCATCCTGGGACCTGTTCCCTTTAATTACGCTCCTTGGTCTTGACAAGTAAATGCATCCAGAATCAGAGAAGGGGGGATGGAGGAATTTGTGGAACCCATAGCTCCACCAGCCAAGCCTAACACTGAGAAATGTTGTGTTAGGAACACTTTCCTCATTAGACCAGCAGCCTGGATGAGTAGCCAAGAAATGTATGGGAGATGAGAACTAATCCTCTTTGAGAAGAACCTGTAATTTTCCCCCAGGAGAGAAATAGTGCCACAGCTGGAAGGACGGGTAAGAGCAGCACTGCCTCCAGCTCTGTCTGAGCATACTGCAAATCTACAGCTTGCACGGGAATGCTGGGGCCGAACATCACAGGGCAGCGTCTGCTCATCCAAAGAGAAAGTGGAGGTATAACAGCATAACTCAAGGGATTGGCTTTCAGAGAACATGCAACACAGGTTATCCCAATACCGAGGGTATGCCCTGGGCAGAGACAGGCTGTGGTAGTTGTTACCAGCAGCAGTAGTTAAAATGGAGGTGTAGCATAAAATTAAGCTCTTTTAATGGAGTTGCACAGGTTGAAACTTTAGCAGTTATATTGATATGTGCTTAGCAGTTATATTGATATGTGAGGCACAAGAGTCCTGCTCCACCTTCCTTACAGGGCTGCTTTGGTAAACATTCATTTCTTCCAGTTTCATACTGTCATAAGGAATTTTTCTAGGTTCTCCTGTGGCTATGTGGGCTGTGTGTGCCATGAAGTATACCCTTGAGCTGAGTGGATTAGAAAACTGACTGCCCCTTCATTGAGCCTAGGGTACGCAGGAAAGTATTAGTATTCTTTGTCTCTTCTTTCCTCTTCTTCCTTTCAAATTCATACCTGTCCTCACTGGGGAACAGCTGAGCACTGCCTGGTTCAGACTAATGATTCCAGTGAGCACATTTTAATGCCTGTAGCACTTACATATGTGAAACCCCCTATCCCTCTTTCTGTACAACACCCCTCCTGTGCAGGGCCTATGGCCGTCCCTTATGGCACAGCAGCAGCTATTTAACACAGACAGTTGAAATACTTCTCACCTGCCCATCCTGCCTGACTCTCCCAGGCTGGCTGTTGCCTGTGGGAGATGAACTCAATCCTCCAGCTCTCCTTGCCATTCACATGCTTCCTAGAGGCTTGCTTTTGTATTAAAGTGACTGAATCCAGTCTCAGGATTCGGAAAGGCAGCATGTCACTGGTGGTTACTAGTAGCAATTACTGCAAATTAAGATATACACCCAGATGACATCCAGCAAAATAGGCTGATGCAGATTAAAGATTAAAACAGTCATTTGACAAGGAAATAATAGTCACCCTGTCCTTTCAGTACATAACTGTTTTTATGTGCTGCACTTTAGAGTACCACCCCATATTCTCCCTATTCTGGTCATTAATATTTGGACACGTTTTTGAGAAGCCACAACTTATTTAGTCCCCCTTTCCTCTCAATGAATAGTTTAAAAATGTTTCTTCCCATGTTCATTATTTTGCACTTGTCTGTACTAGTTAGATAATGGAGTTGTGTTGCAGAAGACTCACAGCTGGATATGACAATCAGAACCAGATGTTCACACCCTAGGCCAGACACAGCTGTTTCTCTGTGGCTGGCAAGGGATGTAGAACAAGTAAATGCAGAGACAGCAAGCCTGAAAAATCTAAGGTAATCAGGCTGAATATGCCTGGAGTTTTAGGCCATCTGGAAGATTGCCAGAAGGCTATTTATTTTGATGTCTACACCTGCTGAATGGGAATGCTTTGTGTGAACTGAAAGCTTGAAGTAATACTGTCTCTCTCCCTTCTTCAGCACTCCATTCCCTCTAGGCAGTGTTCCTTGCTTGATAAATTGTGCTCCACAACTTAGGTTTGATTTAAAAGAAAACACAAAAATAAAAACAAAGAAAAAAACAAAACAAAGAACCCCCCACCAAATCAAACTGAACCAAAACAACAAACAAAACCTCCAAATGAAACAAAAACAAACCTAAAACATATTTCCTGGCTATTGATGACGGCAAAAGGAAAGCTCTGCAGCACTGGAGAACAGAAAGGGAACACAGTGTTACAGACTGCCCCTTGGAGAGTTGTAGGCAATGTAATGTGCTAGATGTGTTGTGAACCACTGGAATGATTTTCTTTGTCCCATTTATAGTGAATTGGGAGAGAAATTCCCACAAGCTTTTTCCCCTACTGTTGTGTGCACAGTTGCCTTTCTGTGTTCAGTGTAACAGATTGATCCCACAATGCCCCATCTGGCTCAGCCCTGCTCTCCTCACCTGCCTTGCTGTCAACATGAAAGCTCCTGGGGCTTCCATTCTACAAAAAGTTTTGGTGTTGATGGTGGTAGCACATTCCTACAGTTACGAACATTTGATTATGATAATTTGTCAGGGTCAAGGGAGGATTTTTGGACAATAAAACGCAAGAGGATCAGAAATAGAAGGACCACTATCTTAAAGTTGCTCACAAGGTAGAGATCTTTCAGAAGATGCTGGCTTCCTCAAGCCTCTGTGCTGCTGTGAGGAAATGAGAACATCTCACAGGTGAGAAAGCAGTTATCTTAAGGAGTGATGTCTACCGCTTCAATAGTAAGCTTCTAAACACACAAAAATCTGTCTTCTCTTGTGTTTGGTTTTTACCAATACTTTCCTAGTGATTGTACTGATGCATTCTGTATAATTCTCTGAGAAACCCTGTACTCTCACACTCTCCACAGCCATTAGCAACATAGATTTTGCCACCTCCCCAGTGTGTGCTGAGCAGTAATCCTGCTGTAGCAGACATGCAGCATAGGCAGCTGCACTGGTGATGATTGTGCCCATTGCTGCCAGTACCATTCCTGGTTCTCAGATGTGCAGCAAACAAGCATTTCCCTTTTTGCTCATGCATGTGTCAGTTCTTCAAATATTGTTACTGTTCGGTACCAGTTTTGGTGGGGATAGAGTTAATTTTCTTCACAGTAGTTCATATGGTGCTGCCTTTTGCACTGAGATGAAAATAGTGCTGATAACACACTGATGTTTTAGTTATTGCCAAACATTGCCTACACAGCAGCAAGGCCTTTTCTGCCTCTCAGACTGCTCCTTCCCCATGAGCAGAATGGGGATGGGGGTGGATGAGAAGCTGAGAGAGGACACAGATGACCCCAGCTGACCAAAGAGATATTCCACAGCATATAACATCATGTTAAGCAACAAAAGCTGTGGGGAAGAAGGAAGAATGGGGAACATTCAGGGCAATGATATTTGTGTTCTCAATTCACTGTTAGGTGTGCCAGAGTCCTGCTGTCCTGGGGATCACAAACACCTGCCTCACCCATGGGAAGTCAGGAATTAATTCCTTGTTTTGTTTTGTTTTGTTTGCACACACAGCTTTTGCTTTACCTCTTAAACTGTCTTTATCTCAACATAAGAGTTTTCACACTTTTACTCTTCTGATTGTCTCCCCTATCTTGCTGTGGGGAAGAGCATGAGGGGCTGCGTGGTGCTGAGCTGCCTGCCAAGGCTGAACCACAGGTTGTCCCAAAGCCAATGAGCAATTCAGTGGGCTGTCTGTAAATGCACCGTAGTTCTCCCTCAATTTCCCCTTTACAGAAGGATACAATGGACATCCTAAAATCCTTTTAGAATATTTGCTTCTTTACCTGATAACTCTTATCACAGAATATTCTGTGTTAGAAGGAACCCACAATGTGTTATGCTATGATGCTTTGACAGCGGAAGAAGTTGCAGTTTTTCTTTGATTATTTGTTGAATTTCCGTTAGCAGAGATGTGAACCTACGGAGAGTACTCGTGCTGATACCTTTGAAGGACATGATATTTTAAAACAAATAAAATATCTACTGTGTGTTATAAGCAATAATCAATAATTAAAAGCCTTGTTAAAACATTGCTGAAGAGTACTTCAGAAGAAAAGTAGTTATAGTGCATTTCATGCTTAATTCAATGTCAATTAGCTGATTGTTAACTTCCCTCCAGCTAAATCTTGTTCAGCACAGAGAAGAGAAATCAAAAGCATTCTGGCTTTAACAAGCCTAGTGTTTCAATCATTCATCTCTGCCTGCAGGCTCAAAATCAATGTCAACAGACGTTTCATTGCAATTTTATCAGCCATTTCTGCATGTCACTGTTTTCTTGGCTGCCCTCATTGTCCCTGAAAACCATCTGTGGGAATCAGAATTCGTCTGGAGCAGAAAACCAAACAGATCGCGTTTGTTCTTACCTAACTCCTGGTAGGTTCCCTTTCACCGAGATAACGCGAGGGCTGCTGTCCGCCCGAACTTCCCAAACGTCTCAGAGCTCTCCTGTGCCCTGGAAGAGCGCCGGGGGTCGGGGCAGCCCTTCAGCACCGCAGACAGCGCCGGGAGCAGCTCTGCCCTGCCCTGCCCTGCCACACCCTGCCACGCCCTGCCCTGCCCTGCCACGCCCTGCCCCGCAAGGGACCGGTTCTGTGAAGCAGTTCCCCTCCTCAGCCTTCCTCCTCCCCCTCAACCCTCTTCTGCCTCAGCCGCCAGCCCAGCAGCCAACTTCACGTGCACCTGAATAGCTTTAGGGGTGTCAATGTCCCTTGAAACACGAAGCAATTGAGGGGTTCTCAGGCACAAAAAGTTTTCTACATACATATGCTTGAATTGCCTCTAGAAAATTGTGTCAAAAAATAACAGGTCAACACCTAAAATTTATCAGGCATCACAGGCATTCCCATTTGCTTCACAGTGATGTCACTAATTGTGAGATTCACTTCTGTGAAAAGTGTCAAGAACAAGAGCTGAGATGAAGTCTGAATTTCAATGCTAGTGCTGTTTGGGTCTTGTCTACCTCCTAAAGAACTTGTATTGATAACAGGTTGCTTTCTATGTGAAACCAGGGTGTCTGCTGCATTTACACTGCAAGCAATGTAGTGTGGCATTGTTACACTCAGAAATGACATAGGAGTGGTATTTCATACTTCTTTGATGTTTCCAGACCTGGTCCATGGTGCTTCATTTTTGAAAGAACTGATTAACTTTTGGGGTCTGTGTCTTTCTGCCTACTTTCTTCAGGAACAGGGTACACCAGTGTAGTGCCTGGTGAGAAAAGTGGACTCACAATCATTACCCTTAACAGACAAGTATTTTTTTCAGCTTGGACAAATAATTTTGTTAAATTAGGTGATCTAAATGTCCTCACCAAGATTAAGAGAAACTTGGCATCTGTCCAAGCAGCATTTGGTCACTGTTGTTACCGAGGTAAATGGGAGCTAAGCCAACAAAATTAAGGCTATTTCCCAGCTCAGAGATATTTGCAAACACTGACACAATGTCCACAGATCAGATAGAAGTTGTGGAAGTTCAATAACTTTGACAATGATCAGGAGGCCCACTCTGTTGCTCTCATTTATGTCATGTTGTTGTGGAGGTATCCACAGACAGGCAAAATAAAAAACAGGTTTAGACAAGCTCACACTGTTTACTACTTCTGTCTGAAGGGCTGATCTTCTAACGGTTTCAAGCATATTTGCTTCAATGACTAACACTGAATCTCTGATCCCATTTTCACAATTTTGCTGCAGTTTTTATGACTACTTTTGTCACACTTCTGTTTCAAGTGGTTTTTCTCTTCATGAAACAATGATATTCAGTAGATCATTTTACAAACATTCCTTCACTGGAATGCTGTTACACTTGATAGTTTTTCTCATATTTGTTTTCCAGTGCAGCATCTCAGTTCAAATTGTGACTGCATGTTCTTTCTCAGGAGCTGCTTCTGGTGTTAATAGAATTGTGCAGAGCCAAGCACAATTCCAAGAATGGGAAATGGATGCTGGTACCGACTAGTGTCACCAGAACCTCAGCAATACCAATGAAGTTACACAAGTCTGATTGTCAGCATTTCATTTCTTCTTGATTCTGTCTCAGAAACAGCTAAAATCAAGGTTTTTTTCAAGAACTTATGCTAAAAAAAAGGTTGAAGTGCAACAGTGCAATAAAAAGGAACACCAAACTAGTCTAAAATTCAAAAATGCTTGCTGTCATCAGTGCAGCCAGCAGTTTGCTCTGAACTTGGTACTGCATGGACACACATCTATGGGCACACATCTGTGCCTTCATGCAAAGGTATCAAAATATTTGTTTTTCTAGTATTAAAAAGACAGAACCAGTCCCTTGTGGAGAGGCATTCATGTGGTCCTGACAAGAGCCATCCTCTCTTTTCAGGTTCTGAGAAATAGTGCTTTCACAATGCAGGAAGGCGAGCTTTGTCTCCTAGGATGTTTTTCTCCTTTTTGGCCTAATTAGCTGACAATAAAGAAAAAAATCCACTTTCGGAAAAACTCTGAGGGAAACAAAAAGAGGAGAGAAAAAAATCTTCATCTGAAAAAACCCAAACTTTTTAAAATAAAATAATATTCTCCTATTTACACTTTTCAATTTTGGAGACTTTTAGGATACAAAAAAGTGTCTTTTCCTGTATAGAAAGTTGCCTTCACTGTCCTGCAATGAAGAAAGTTCTGTTTCTAATGATGGGAGAAGTTGAGTGTAGCTGCTGAGTAGCTGGAGTGGGGATCCAGCTATTGATGCATCACCAGATAAACTTGATTTGAGATGCAGTTTGCTTTTCTGTATCTCAGATCTCAGGGCTAAACCACAAACTGTACATGACACAACTAAATTAATATTTAAAAATAATTACTTGCAGCCTGAAGGTAAACAGAAAAAGGGTAAATAATTGATAGCACTGGGACTGCCACACTGTAACTCTGCTGAGCGTTTATGATGTGCTGTGAAGGTTCAAAGGGATTGCTTGTCTACTGCCTCTGAAGGAGGATTTTTGCTAATCATTCCAGGGCTTGTTTTGTCAGCCAGCAATATTTTCAGAGTTTGAAGCATCAGAATAAAATGCCAGCTTAATTTAGGTGAATCTGTAGTTTAATTTATTAACTTTCGTTGCAAGATTTGCATTGTAAATGATAAAGTGATTTTCATATATATATATATTTCTTTTTTTTTTTTAATCCCATCAACATCTGAAGGGAAATTTCATGTGTTCTGCTGCCAAGAACGTAGAATAACTTGCATTTAAGTTCTTACATAACATGCCACCCTATGACAATTCCTGTCTGCAGAGGCTGGTGATGCCTGGATATTTAGTAGATCTTCACTTTTCAGTTGCAAATATCCCTCCTTTTACAGCCCAACATGAGAATAACCAATGTTCAAAGTGACAGATGCCCATAAATAAAGGTCAGTGATTTCAAATTGATTAATTTTTCAAAACTTCTTGCACTGATTATTATTATATGTGCTGCCTCCACACAGGACTTCACTGTTTTCTGGTGTTAAAGCAAAGGATAAGCAAATACACGGGCATTATGTGTGGGGAGTCAATAGCTGCGGGTCTGCTGGGTAGTTAAATATGGTGACATACACCTCTGTGGGGAAGGGATCAAAACTTCAAAAAGAGAACAAAACTGTCTGCCAGCTGGGCTGGGTGAGCCAACAACTCAAGTGTTATTTGCAGTAGATACCTTAGTGCTGGGGATGAAATGTGGGTTCTTATCTTTGTGCCCACTCAGATCTTCAGCAATGGCAACTCCTTTAACATGTTGTACTTCCTCACACTTTACTTTCATGGCTTGAAAATGCAATCTAACCTTTCATTTAAATTTTGGGGAAAAAAATCATTCCAAGGTGTCCAAGCATGAGGATCATTTAAAGGCACACAGTAATTCTTACACTCCACTGAACAGTACTGAGGCTTTCAGTGAAATCTGGGAGACTTTTTCCAGCTGATAGGCATCTGGAAGTGAACAATGACTAAATAGAAAACATGAAAACGTGGAATCTTTGACACATGAGATATGTCAAAAGAATATTGGTATTGTTCAAGAGTACCTCAGCCCTGTCTGTCTTCCGGCCCTGCTAGTCCAGGTCTAAACAATGGAGACACAAAGAAGTTGAGCATGGAGTCTCAAGCAGAACATGCAGGTGTGTGAATATTGGATCCAAGCTCAATGTTTGTAGCAGGAAAGTGAGGTTGCCAGTTTTCGTATTTTAAAACTGCTACAGCAATGTTTGGATAATCCTGTATGTCCTAGCTCCACAGGTCCTCACTTACCCGAGAACCCCCATTCTCGTTGATAAAAATAATGCTATTTCTAGTCCTCATGGTTTCAGAAGAAGGCCTAAAATTAGTGTGGCTGTCTAAAGAAGATGACATCTCACTTTCATTCCATCACTGGGGGAACAGGGAACTCCTGCTTTTTCATCCTTGGGATTCCCAATGGAGAGAAAGTAAAAACAAAAAAATAATAATAAAAAAATCCTACTCTGAACTCCATTCCAACATTCAGGTCACCACCCTTCTCCTTTCTTCCCCACACCCAAGACCACACACTTGCACTTGCACCTCCAGGCACACACGTCTGCCTGCCAATGCAGGAAGTTGCAATCTCATTGCAGTTCTGGTTATCTTTCAAATAAAAATGTCCTAAAAAAAACCCCAAGAACTCAGTGGTGCAGCCCCACCCGCTGCCATGGAGCATGGCCGCACTGGCTGCTCGCAGGCTGTGGAGAGAAGTGCTTTCTTCTCCTTGGGAAAGTGGCCAATGGCTTTTATAGGATGCAGCAGCTGAAGGCAAGTCATTGCTGTTAAAGTATTTGCTACTCCAAAGTAGGAGGCATTGAGACAGACTGGGGCATCTCTGGCCAGTACAAAGTCACTGGGGAATTTCAGGTTTTTTTCTCTGAAGGTGTGTTAGCTGCAGGAGTGTTTCATGAGACCCAGGCCTTGGTTGTATTAACAGCTTGAGGAATAGGAAAATGGGTATTCTTTCTGGAACGCTGATATCTTCACTCCATTTTGCAGGACTAGTGACATTATTTTAGTTTAAAAACCTCTGTGAATATCTACTTGGCTGAACACTGCATTGGTTTATCTTTCATGAGGGATAAATGGCATTTCTACAAACAGTGGATGGTATTGCTAATGCAAATTTTGTTTGACTACAAGATTTCTGCCAGGGTAGCAATTTGGTGTATTATGAGGTTAGACCTATAGAAAGGACAGTAGTGAAAATAACTACTGATCACTGATTGAACCAAAAACTAAAAGCTATCACATTAAAGGGATCTTGCCTTGGAAACATTTGGCCTTTCAGAGACGTGTGCCAGGCATCCCAGTGAAGCTTCCCAGAAAATGCAGTAATACATGCAAAAAAAAGATTTTGCCAGTGAAATACCCCACTTGTGAACTGTTCATGGGTATAAAAAAAATGGATCTGAAGTCTTGCCACCTGAGTTCCCTTCTTCTCCCTCAGCAGGTTATCAGCACGAAAACAGGAAATGAATTGGACACCATTAATAAAACATGAAGCTTTCGTGTTCAAGTTCTGTGCTCTGTTGTTCAAGTGTAGAAGACACTGTGTGAGAAGGAAACAGAGGAGTCACATCCACAAGTTCATTTACACTTTTTAACTACACAGCAAACTTTGGCTTAGATTTGGAACTAAATCATTATTTTCTCCCCCGAATTTATGTAAAAGCTTTTAAACCCTTACATAGAAATCCTGAGGGACTGTTGCTGAACTGTGAGTAGTCTTTCAGAACATAAAACATTTTCCTAATAGATTTCTGCAATAATTACATATTGCCAATACTGGTTTTCTTACTCAGAAGAAGTACTTACTCACTTTCACTGTGATGTAACATTTTAGACCTTGTTTTCCTGTATTTGCTTTTGGAGCTGTTTGCATAGCACAGATTTTTTTTCACTGTAGCAGATGTCCTTTTTCTGCCAGTCGCTTATGTTTGTGATCTTAGCAACATCCCAACCCTTGCTTTCTTTTGGGGGTTCATTTGCTAGAGGAGAATTTATGATTCATAAAACTGTTGTTTTTTACCAAAGCACAAATTATCAGTCTCAAAGAATAGAGACCTATATGATGTAGACTGAAAGACACCCCCACCCCTCCACCGCCAGCACTGCCACCTTTCCTGTCTGTATTTTAAAATCATCTTATGAAATCTTGTGGACCCAGCAGCAGTCCAAGAACAAGAGCTTGCAAACCTGTTAGGAAAAAGTCATGGGAACAAAAGTAGAAGACCCGGTTCAGCCAGACAAAGAGGCCTTCTGCAGCTGTAATAAAGGCTTGGTTTGCTCTATGCGGGAGTTTAATTGCAAAATATTTAGCATAGGTGAATCATAAGGAGCCTAACTATAGGAAGAGGTTAACCACAGTTGTAGGAAAGATTCATCTGAGGCTACAATAAACAAGTTTTTGGTGGGAAGGAACTAGAAGACTCTCCTTGGCTGTGGACAGACCCACTCCCAAAACTCAAAGGTTGAGTTGTGAGTCCAAAGCAGGAATTCTCTTCCTGACCTTAGATAGTTCTTTTAGGAAGTAACTAAGTACAAGGTCAGGTGGAAAGATAAGATGTTTATTGCTAGTGGGAATTTTTATCAGGCTGCTGTGGCTAGGACCACCAAGTCATCTCCCATGGCAGACAGTGCTTTACAGTAAGGCCTACCACAACTGCGAGTGTAACCTGGAGATTATTAGAACCTCCATATTTTTTAACAAACTACTATATTCTTACTGTTAAATAAATATGGAAACACTGGTTCCTAAATGCTGTCAGGAACAAGAGGCTCTGGCCTGAGAGATTTTAGGCCAGGTCCAAATTCCTTCATTTATTTCTGTGTAGTCTCCAAAACAACCTGTTTGCCAGATGTGCCTCTTGCTTAATTCCTGAAATGCAGAAGTAAGGCCTCAAACTGGGGGGGAGAAATCTGGAAAGTGAGACAAACCACAATCAGCAAACTTATGAATTCAGAGTTATAGCTCAACTAAACATTCAATTACACATTTTTCTTGGCTGCCATCTACATGTTTGATGATAGGAAATTGAATTTGACTCATTACAATACAAAGGGGCAGTTTGGTAAATGCACATTCTCAGACAAAATCATTAGTCCACTAACAGAGTAGAATAAGGTTTTCATTGAAGTTTTCATTGCCATTTGGTTTACTTGTTTTTGTTGTCTGGCTCCATCCATAACAAGTGCAGCCAAGCTCTAATTCTCAACTGTTCGAAGTTATTCAATCTCAGGAGAGATAGGCCAGACAGTTCGTTGAAAAAACATTCGAAGTATTAGTGAGATGACTCCTAATTGTGCAGAGGTTTCTTTATTAACATTTCTATTTCAACATATATTTTGTTACTTGGAGGTTAGGTCATGCAATTTGTTCTTCTACTTTATTTCATCCATCCTATCCAGGAACAACCTTCTGTTTGAAGTTTGAGGTTACTGGAAACAGACATTATAAACATCTGTGATCAGTGAAGAATAATGCAGCTGAAGGCTGGCTGTTTGGGATCAGCTGAGTGGAAGTCTGAATGATCATGATCAATTGAGTGGAAGTCTAACTGGATATGTTCATGGAGGGATGCCTTGATATGATTGAGGAAATGTGAGACAGAGCATGATTTATGGAGAGTAATCAGTACTGGAGCTGGAGCAGGAGTCACTTAGCTTAGATTAAAATACAACAGCACCTGGTGCTTGCTGCAAATACATTTTTTCCCGGAAAAAGACAGTAACCCATTCAGAATGTTTTCTAAATAACACATCTCTGCTCTTTTTTAAATATTAGTATGTTAAATGTCCAAGCAATTCTTGCTGAAAAGGAAGCCTTGATTACGTGGCCGGAGACCACTCATTTTCCCAGCAGAGGCACTGAGTACCCAGGGCTGTTTAGAAGCCACCAGCAGAGACTAACTAGGGAGGGCTGGGATGGACCACTGGGTCCTGACAGATCCTCTGATCCAGGTTCTTTGCTGCAGACGTTCATGGCAACTTGCCTCCTAGAACTGCATCTGACTTCCATGTAAGTATTTCCTGTGACTACGTTTTTAGCCCTCTCCCATAAGAGTCTCTTATGCCAGTCATTTTTGATAGCTTTTTTTTTTTTTCCTTGCATCTAGCCTAAACTTTCCCTTCCCTAGCTCCAGGTCAGTGCTTCTCATGCTGATGTCTCCTGCCCCTCCCTCTCCTCAGCCTGCTGCACATTCACATTAACTGCAAGGTAATTAGGGATGGATCCTGTCCCCCAAGTCTTCGTTTCTCCAGACTGTAGCTTAAATTCTACCCTCCTGCAGCAAAAGCCACTGAGATCTTCAGGTTTGGTCCTTTTGGGTCTACGCTTGCTGTTGTATCTAGTTCTCAGCGCAAAGTTCTTTGATATTATAATGTTGTAATGGCAGGAGACCCTGGTTAAGCAAAACCAGAACCGGCCTTCCCTCCCTCCCTCAGGGGTTTCAGGTTATTAACAGGGCTTTGCTCAGCTGAGCAACAGGGTTCCATCAGGTCTCTGCCCACATTCCTGTCTTACAGCTTCACAATTCTCACACTATTTTAAAAAGCAGGAACAAGGCAGCTCATATGATCCCAGCAGATCCTCAGCCTGTCATGGCCACTGATCTTTTGAAGTTAGAGGCTCACAAAATCCTGATGTCCATCTCTGCCCCTCAAGAGGAATGTGTTTGTGAACTAGATCCTCTGTGGCGTCACTTTGCACCCCACTAGTTGCATGGCACTGCCACTGTGAGGCAGCCTGTGACCCTGCCTATCATCCCCCCTTCTCTGTCTTGGGGACATCTTTGCTCAGAGTTACCTGCTTTAGGCTCATTATGCAGCATTATATCAACTGTTTTATTGCAATAAAAATAAATTCTGTCATCTGCAAAGTCAGTGTCTCAAGTGAAGAAGTCTTTTGGACTTGTGTGGCACAAACTACTTTTAATAAGCCTCTGTTACACAGTAGATGTTAGACCTTATTCCCAGGTGTTTCACACTGTTTACTCCACTGTGTCGTGGAATTGATACCAGGGTAAATGGTTTGCAATCTCTTGCTTCTCCCTTTCCTGGTCATTCTCACAAGGAGTGAAGTTGCTTTATGTGCTCATTGCAAACCTTCCAAACCTTGTGCTGGAGTGTTCCCTGTGCTGGCAATCCTCCCACAGCTTCATCCCTCTCCTCTCCTCTTCATCTTGGTATGTGCAGTGCTCCAGTTACATCACTTCTCAGCTCTGTAGCAGGGATGGGAAGTGGCATTAGAGCCAGACAAATAGTTTCGTGCTTTAGAATCAGGTCTTGGTATAAGACCTTTTCATTTGAGGGCCTCTGGCATTTTATGAGCCCTTCCCTGAGTTTTTCATCCTCTTTCAAGGTGCTGTAATAAACCTCCTTTTCAGCTGGCACAGCTTGTACTCTGTGGTGGGTCTCTTGCACTGTGCACAGGTGTGCCTTGAGACCTGGACTGAGCATCACCTGGCTTACCTGGTTCCCCTGGCAGAGGGGCTGCTGGCCTGTGCTGAGTGGATCTGGCAGCAGTGCCTGAAGGACTGAAAGTTTCATGTCCCAGATGCCACCTGCCACACACCCTGCTCTGCTGGAGTTGTGCAGCACCAAGCCTTTGTGCCCAGTAAGCCAACTGGGTGGTGAGGCTGAGGAATGCACAGACTGGGTGCAGTCCAAGACTTCCACATCTGCAGATGCAGCTGCAGCATAATCAAGAGAGGAAATCCAGGAGGCTGCGTCTCCCTGCTCCACTTACAGCCTGGCCTCAGATGCCATCCTGGGGCCAGAGCCATGGGGTAACAGTTCCAGCACCAGGGAGAGAGCTGGGATCCGCTTTTCTGTGTGCCTCAGGATTAGTTCACCTCAGGTAAGTATGTCCAGATCCTACTCAGTGGTATCTGGGCCCAGCACCAGTCTGTGCTGAGGATGGTCTCTCTGGGTGATTCTTCTTTCTGGGGGTGCCAGGGGCTCAGCAGGGCCCCCAGTCCCTGGGCAGAGTCTGCGGAGCGGAGCAGTGATCAGAGCTCCTTAAAAATGTCTCCTTGCAGAACTTCTACCTGCTGCAACAAAGAAGGTGCCCAACGACAGGAGATGTCATTGCTTGTGTCTTGGTTTACCATATCTAGGACAGTGGCCTGCCAGGTAGTTACTTGGGCATAATTTCTGATATGAACTTGAGATATCTGGAACTGAAGGTCAGACTTCAGCATCTTCCAGACAATCCCGGTGGCAGAAAGTATCTGAGGAATCCCACAGACTCACACCCAATTTTCAAGGCTAGCATTTCTCTCAGCATACACAGCCCTGCCCAGGAGGCTAGCAGGGCTACATTATCTGGAGTTTGAATCTGGACATGAGGAGGCAGGTGCTGGGGAAAACAGGCAGGCACATGAGCAGTCAAAGGCAAGAGCAAGCGTTTCAGGTCTGCACACTCAGCACACAGCACCCCATCCAAGCTGGGCTGGGAACGCTGAAGAAAGGAAACAGGGAACACCAAGGATGTGTTGCAGGGCTTCTGCCAGACTGAGCACAAGGCAACACCAGTGCCCATGTTGGAGACAGGCATACGAGAGATGGGGAAGGGAACTTCTAACAGTGAGATTCAAGGATCAAGAGGAAAAATAGAGGGGAAAACCAAAGCACATTGGGCTACAATTCCTGAGGCTGTGATGAGAGACCCTCTGCCCCCACAGTGGCAGACAAGGGAGAGCAGCCCACCCCAGACAGGGTGTCCCCTGGGTGACTGGCTGCAGCCGGTGCCTGGAGAGCTGGACTGGGACTGGCACCCCCTGGGGCTTCTGCTTGTGTGTGAGTGTTCCTCTGCCAGATGGAGACTTAGCAAGGAGAAAGTTGATAGCATTTCAGTGAAGGATCTAAGGGCTGACCTGTGCTGGGAAGGTACTCAGGCCATGGCCAGGAAATGTCAGGTGCACAGCAGGGGAGTTGGTTCCTGTGCTGGGAGGTACTGCCAGCACAAATCTCTTAATAGTCTTTCAGTCTCAGCAAGGCCTTAAAATCAATCAGAGGATTAACTAAGCAAAGCTGGTTTTGTGATATATGATCCAGCTTTGTGCAATTGGATCTAGTGTTGCTCAGGCTCTCCCTGGTGGGGGCTCACTCCTGTGCAACCCACAGCTGTGGGCCTGTGGAGGAATGGCATCAACTGGTGGGGAGCAGGGGAGACCTGGCCAGGGCAGCTGGAGGAGTGGGGTCCCACCAGCATGGCATAACCTGCTCAGGAGCAGCGATGCCAGAGCCTAACAGCGCAGCAGGGCTTGTGCCAGTCTATCACTTCCCTCCCACCAGCGTCTCCTCTTAGCTCAGTATTCTCCCTGTAGAAGCTCTCTGGAGGCACCTTGAGCCACCATCCGCTTCTCACGAGCTACCTTCTTTGTATGTCTTCTGTGATACTTTTATCCATTACGCTGTCCCTCTTCTCTTGTGGTGGTGGCTCCCTGGCTTCAGGGCTGACCCTTCTCCTGCCATGTGCACTAGTAAGCCCCATCCAAAGAGGACTGTTTCTAAGCTGCCACCAGTGCGAGAAACTACAAGTCTCCCTTAAACCCAACTCCAGCTCCTGGCAGACCAATAATTTAATTTATTTGATGAAAACAGCAGCATGACACCTGGCAGCGTCTCTTCCCAGCCAGGTGTAGGGCTGTTTGTGTAGCTTCTGACAAAGCAGTTTGCTTTCTCTCAAGCTGAAAGTTACTGCTAGTTACAATGTGTGCATGAGAGTTCGGCCAGGCCCTGACAGGGCCTGCATCTCCCAAACACACCATGGCTGCACAGCACTGGCAGATCTGGATGTTGCCACTGTACTTGCTAAACAGTCATAATGCCAAAGTGATGTGAGGAATCATGAAATATCCCCTCCAGAACACAGCAGCCTTGGTCTTCTGGCAAAATTTTCCTCTGCCCCTTTTTTCCAGACGCTTCTGCAATCTGTGGACAGGTTGGTTTGGGCTTGGTGCAACATAATGCAAAGTGATCCCTGGCTGCCGGGTTATCCTGCTCCCCATAACCGTGCTGACTGGAGAGCCTCACAGCTGCGGCCTGTCAGCCACTGGGAGCTCATCTATGCAAATCTGCTACAAGAAAATGAGGTCTATAAATAATGGACACCTTGGGCCAGCACGTCAGTAGAGGTAATCCATTGCCTTGCTTGAAATGTATCCGACTATATTTCATGCTTCCATGTGAAAGTTACAAGGAATGAAAAGTACCCAGAAAAAACCCAACCTGTACTCACCTTCTGACCTAAAAAAAAGAGTGGAGGCAAAATGTTCCTTACCTGAAACTGGAACTAGTGTGCCAGAAAGCCATCCCTTGGACTCTGTGCTGAGGCGTGCTGCAAGAAACACTTCTGCTGCTTCTGCCTCCTTTGCAGTGCCTGCCCACCTCCCCACCTGGTTGTTCAGAAGAATGTGAGAAAGCTTATTGACACAATTTGCCCAGCAAAGAGCTAGTTTAGATCTTAACAAAACCCAAACTGTTCCTCAGTTTCACTGCTTTTAAATCTTTCCAAGTGGAATTCATTTGCTCCACAGCAGTCACAACTCTTGGAAGGCACTTCCCTCCTGACTGCTGCTTTGGGTGGCCCAGCAGTCTTATGAACAGAGGCCACAGAAGTCCAGTTAAATTTTTCAATTCTTCTTCTCTTCTAGTTGATGAAGAATTTGTATACGTGGAAAATATTCAGAAATGTGAATCGAGGCTGATCTGAGGTGTCAAACAGCATCTATAGGAGGCACAGCTCCATAGACTGTGATTCCTCAGTGCAGCAAGATGTGACTGTGGGACAAAATGTGAGCAGTCTCTGGAATCATTGAATAGCATGAAGAAGTCACCCAGAGGTGACTTGTTCACTGGCTCTGGTTCTTCAAACAGAAGAAGGTGGCTCTTTGGACAGTGTGCTCTTTATCTGCAGAAATCTTCACTGCAGAATGTTGTGCATGCTGAAGGTTTACATTAAAAAAAAAAAAAAAGAACCTGGACAAAGTTGTAAAAGGGGGAAAAAAAGCTAGAGGCTATTGAATAACAAACCTCACTTCTGTCATGGGAGATATCTCTCTGCAAGCTGTCAGGCCCTGGGAAAGTGTTCTGTAGAGGCATCAGTGCGAGCTTTGTGCTGTCCTGACAGTCCTTCCTGTGCCTCTCCTGCTGGACACGGTATCTTTGCTCTCACCTCCTATAGGCATTTGATGTTATGTTCCTGTGCCTCTCCTCCTCCATGATTTCCACCCCCATCACCTTTTTCTAAAACTCACAGATTTAGTGTTACAATTAAATTCTGCACTGAATATATTTTTGCTTTGAAAAGTGTCCAGACAATTCTTTCTGAAAGTGCCTTCTGGCTGCCCATAAAGTATTCTAAAAAGGATGAGCCTTTAGATAGGCTGACAAGTCATATAAATAGTAAATACACGGTTCTGAGAATTGAAGTTTCCCTGGGAAGCCCAAATCTCTATTTCTGTGATGGCTTGGTTATCAAATAGATGATTTACATCTTATTAGGCATTTCCATCTGTTGATAGAAAAATATTCTATTGCATAATGTTCCTTTTGCTCCTGCTTCAGTTCTCACCATTGCCAGAAATACTTCTGGGCGCCCAGACCACCCTGCTTAAATAATCAGCTCAGAGCCAGTGGCACTTTGGGGTGCTAAGTGTGGTGGGTGAGCTTTGGTGGGTGCCTTGGCAGGAGCCTCTGCCCATGGGCCACTCTCAAGCAGCACCAGCTGTGCACCTCGAGGACGTCCTCTGTCCTAGAGCTCCTGCCTCTTCTGAGAATGGTTTATTCCAAGCTTGGATGCAAATCTCAGCTGCTTCTTTTTCAGTATATGTAGGTTCGTTCACTTTTGGTCAGGCTTGACGAAACGACAGAATCTGGGTTTCCTGCAGTTTCCTGAAGTTGCTTTGCAGTGCAGTTGCCTGCAGATGTTTGATCTTGCAGACATCGGAAAAAAACAACGGTGTCTGCAAACCCAAGTGCACTCCCACCTTGCTATCCCCATGTTCCACTTGTCCATCTGCATGTAGGCTGCTCTGCTTCTGGAGGGTGAACTGAAAAACAGCAGTGCCAATAGTAATCATTTGTTGGTAGAAATTCACATTGCTAAAGAGGTCTGAGAACTTTAATTACTCACAAGTACCCCAGGGTGCACTGCTTCTAGCAGTCACTGGGAATAGATTATCCTTACATCTTCAACAAAGAACCTGGAAACTGTATTCACAGGCAAGTAAAACAGAGAATATTTGAATTAGTAAAATGAGGGGAAAGTGTTGACATGAGTGAAGAGAGGAGGGAAATATTGGGCTCACTGCCTGGTTCTTAATCCTTAAACTGTCTTACTATAGTATTGTGAAAGCAATGAGGAATAAACCTAATACCACAGCTTCTTGCCATCAAGAAACTATGTATTAATAGAGTACTGCTAAGGTAATTAACCAAATCAGGCTTAGTCCAGTGCTGAAAGGGATTTCTTCCCCCGGGAATAAGCAGATGTCTCAATCTAATTATAAAAGTTATTTAATCACAAGGAGAGGTCAGGTATCTAATGAAAATAGTACCTAGTGTGGAGGGGTGCAGTTGTAGCTCTTGAAGCAGTGCAAGCAGAGGGGATACACAAGCTTCCACACCAGTGCAATTTTTGATGTTCTGTCTTATTACTATATATAACTTTAGGATCTCAGGATAGGAATTTGAAAGAAAAAAATTACTTGTGAAAAGAACACATTCTAGCAAAAGTCAGTTTCACTGCCTAGTATGGAAAGGAAATTCTCCTATAAATGTCATCAGGGCACCACCCACCCACAGTGCTGCCACAGGAACAAACAGCTGTTTTGTCTGAGGCAGCTGATGGCTCTGTGTTACCATTTTGTGAGCCTTGCCTCATCCAGATAGGAACTGTGACAGGCATCTAAACCTGCCCATAGTCCAATGTAGCTGATAGTGGAGGTGCAGCTGTGAACAGGACAGGCTTGCAGGAAGGTGCTCGCTGTGTTCTTACCACCAGGCAGAGCCTCTGAACTGATGATGCTTGGGATATACGGGTGTCTGAAAAGCAAGTGGAGCATCATTCCCACTGGGAAGCCTGTGTTGCTATCACCAGCACTGATGGAAAGCAAGTCTTCTGTGTTTCTGTAAAGAATTTTGTTGATAAGCTTATAAGAAATATTGACCCAAAAAAAGTGGGACTGGGAAAGAAAGTGTTCAGAACAGTAGTCAGAGTGAAGAGATGACACATCATTACACCATGATTGGAGAGAAAGACCAGATCCTGAGGGCCTGTTGACTGCAATGGGAGTTTGATGGCCCACAGTGCAGTTAAACAAAATACAAGAAATACAAGTTGTGGCACAGATCAGAGCTCAGATGAGACAGTCCTGTAACCAGTCTGAGAAGTGTTGGGCCCTCGCCAATGAGCTACTTGCAACACACGGCAACAAAGTAAAATTTGACTTTGAACTCTGTTATCCTAAATCCAGAAGACCAGTTGCATTTTCATATGTTGTATAAATATCACTTCTTTTATCACCTGGTACTATTCCACACCAAATACGCAAGCAATCTGCCAGTGAATAAAAAAACTGCTGCTTGTGCAGAATACAGGGAATTATGGCCTCAGAACCCATGCAAAGACATGTCTTTAGTGTTTCACCAGTCGATGGCATTTAACTTGCTCTTGTAACACAGTAGGACCCACTCCTGTCTTGTCAACTGTGCAGTCTAGTGGGATACAGACAACCTGCATTCGGTCCTCTGATTCTTTGAAATACAAATAGTTATGTAAAGGAGATTAAGGAACGGTTCTCTTCTGAAATTTGACCACTTGCCAGCCTTGTGGAGCTGTGACAGTCTCTGCTTGTGAAGATTTCTCTTCTAGAAGAAAAACTGTGTGATACCTGTCATTTCAGATGTGATGATCTCTCTTTGAAAATTCAATTAAGTCCATTTAGCTTGAAAGGTGAATGGCTCAGGGTTTGTCTTTACAGGGAGCAGAAGAATGAAAGTTTGAGATCAGACAGGGGATCAAGGTTTTGATAGTAATTACAGAGTATGGCCACTGGGTCCGTTGTTGCTGGGACCATCAGAAATCATTCTCTGCCGACAATGCGTCTCCCTAAGGCAGGTACTGATGGGGAAGATGGGCTGTGTTTGGAGGCACAGCCCTCCTGGCAGTGGCACTGAGTGTGGCCATGCTCCAGGCTGAAAGCAGACATGGAATTAATGTCTCTTGCCATCCAAGTCTGTGGAGAGCTTTTTACAGGCGTCAGTGGCAACAGGATCAGAGTAGAGTCTTAAGGCTCTTCCCCTGAAGCTTAGAGGAGTTTAATGGAAAAAAAATCTAAGTTGTAATTAATTGGCTTCTGCGTCTCCTGCAGGAAAGAGTTAATGAAGGCAAAGCTTGTCTGGCCAAGGGGTTGGTACGGTTCCAGTAGAGCTGTGACTCACAATACAACATCCTGCCAAAGCACCAAACAGGTTCCTCATCCTCAGCTCCTCCTGTCCCAACAGCAGTAGCATGAATTGGTTCAGCTGGTCCATGCCTCAAAAGGTTTGTCCCTTACAGCACCTGCACTTCCCGCTCAGTTCAGTGCTGTTTGTTGGCACAAGAAAACATTGTCTGATGGGTATGGCCTTACACATCCAGCTGTGTTATGGGGTTTCAGTGGCGCGGACCCCTCATAAGTGCTCTTTATGGGTCTGAAGGAAGTACAGGTTAATAGAACTATTTAAATGATTAAGGAAATTGCCAAAGGGAGGGCAGAAACCAAAAGGCTGCTGGGAAGCAACACACAAGGAGAAATTAATGGGTGAGTTGGTCAAGGATGAGCCTCGGAACTGACCAAGTTTGATATTTTCATCATTGAGCTTGGCTCAAAAAGAGATGAAGAAATGAAATTTTTTGATGGCATCATCATCACAAAGCAGCACATGCTTAGTGAGATGCTGTCCCAGACATGATCCTCTACACCAGTTGCTCACCACTTCCCTTTCTCTGGAGAGAAAGGGATCAGCAGCATCACCACTCTGCAGCTGAGTTCCAGCTCCCTGTTCCCAGTGTGAGAAGAGCCAGGCACGTGGGGTACTTGGTGTGCTGGGGCACAGGCAGGGAGAAGCAGAGTAGTCTGACAGCTGGTGCCTGATTCCTGTTCTCCAGAAGCACATAATCACCTGAGAAGTGAATTTCATTAAAATGGATTTTTTCCTTCCTTCTGAACTCACCCTGTGCCTCAGTTAATACAAAAGGACTGATGACATGTCACCAAAAGTGTAGGAATAATGACATAGTGACAGTGCAGGCTGAAGATAGGAAGGACTCTTGGTTTTGATATTAAGGTGAATTATGCCACTTTGAATCCATACTTGCAAAGCATAAATATATGGATTAGCACTAGTATAGCAGACCAAAGCCTGAGGTGGAGAGTTTAAACAAAGCATAATTTGTAGTAACAACAAAATTGCAAGGATTCATCCCTTCATCTCCCAACCCTTACACCTCAGCCTTGCCACAAAGAAAATTTCTCCCTATTCTTCTACATCTGTACATTTCTCAACACATCCCAGTTTGGGAACCCAACCTGGGAAACATGGCCAGTCAATATGGAAAGACCAGCTCTGTAACTGTGCAGTGGGGTGAATAAAGGAACACACACGTCCTACACCAAATATGATTAGAAAATGTAAAAATGAACCATTCTTTGTGCAATTCCCCTTTCTCAGCAACTGCTCTCTGCAGATTGCTCTGCTGGCTGCAGTCATTGCTCCCCAGCAGGGACTGGGAGGGACAAGCACAAGAGAGTGCCTGAGTCTGACCAGCTGTGGGTGTGGTGATTCCTGATATCCCGTTACTACACTTCAGTAAAATAACAGCTGCTTCCTTCTCCATGTTTGAGTTGATATTGGATTGACAAGATCAAGTGACACCATAGTCATAGAAAACTTTATGTGCTGAATGCATAACATTTCTTGCTGAACTAAGCCAAACTCACCCCCAGGTCTTATCAGTTCTAAATGGAGTATTTATTCATGTGGTTGTTTTATGTAGAATGCAAAGATCCTCATTAAATGGGAAACCCTAACCCAAAAGTTTCATTATTAAGGTGCAACTGAGCTGGAAACGCACAGAGTGAAATTACTGATCTTCTGTGTTATTTTGGGAAGAAATGCTCAATGCCTCAGGCAGCTGGCACAGTCTGGGGCTGAGCCCTCCTGTTACCCCTGACTTCACTCGGGAAATGAGTCTGGGTTTGAGGTGAAAAGTTTTTCTGCGGACAGAGGAGAGAGTTCCCTGGGCTGAGGAGACCAAAGCTCTTCGGAGGGAGGCAGGTAGGAATTGCCTCAGCCCCCGCTGGCAGAGGGAGAAGGGGACACTGGACCCTGCCCGACCCCGGCAATCCAGAGAAATCCCATTTCTGCACAGTGCCTGCAGCACCACTGCAGCTGGATGGCAACACAGAACCTTTGGGACACGATGAGTTTTGTGCACATGAAACTCCATAGAACTTGAATGCTGGCATTCACTGAGAGTAAATACCAACATTTCTGTGCTTCTGTGTTCTCATTTATATTATAAATGTTAATCAAAAAGTTTGAAGTAAAAGACACACACAGAGAATTCAGAATGTACAGGCAGCAAAGGCATTTCTCTGAGACTGGAAATGAATTCTTCAGTGTTTTCCCTTTCTTATTTTGACTGAATCCAATATATATTTTACCCAACCACCAGAATTGCAAAACTGGGGCTTCACGAGACAAGACCTGTAGCATTTTCATAGAATCATAGAATCATGGAATCAATCATTTTGGAAATGAGCTCCAAGATCATCAAGTCCAACCCTTTTGTTCCTAAACAAGGGGTAGTTGCAAAGACAGAGTAAAATTAAAGAAGGTAAGAAATCAGTATCCAAAATATGCATTTCTGGATAATCAGCTTTTCAGAGACAGCTTGTTTTCCACAGTGAAGAACAGCTATTTTTAATTCAAACCCTTTGGCAACATTAACATGCTTGTTGCAGATCCATACCATGTCATACTTTGACAGCAAAATGTCGCATCCATCACCTGAAAATATCAGCAACTGTCCAGTCATCTTGAGTATGAATAAAACACACAACCCACCAGTTCTGTGTCAGTTCAGCTGCTTTCTAAAGCTGCTATGTACACCTCAAAACATGAGAACAGACTGCTTGTTTCATTGTGGTACTTACTGGACATACAGGATGAACCAATATTGTATTTGCGGAAAAAGGCCAGGAGAGCTGGGAAGGACGCGATGCAGAGAGACCCTGTGGTACCATGCACGTGCTCAGAATCATGTGGAGCCATTTGTAGAGATGGGCATGTGCATGTGTTCATGTCTGTGCACATGCACAAATCCTGTTGGAGGTGGAGGAGGATGAGGGGAGTTGGTGGACTATCCCTGCTTCCTCCTGCGTGTGTTAATCCTAAAGGCTGTAGTGTGTGTTGGTGGATGTGTGTGTACGTTTTACTTCCCTTTGTTTGGTTTGGTTCTGTTAATCCCCTGGGGCGTATCTCTGAGCTGAAGAACTTTAGAGCTGATATAGCTTTTTAAAGTGGAGATTATGTAAATGCATATCATGGGGCTTTCATAAATAGGGATTATTCGTGAAAAACATTTGAGTCCTTCCTTTGGAGACATTAAGGTCTGTTGTGTAAACAGGAATTTAGTAACTGCCTAATCTAAATTTCATTGATTCAATAAAAGATCACAACAACATTTTTTTATTCATTCTGGTCTTGTGAGAAGATCTTTCTGCACAATTTTCAAATAATTACAGGACTTCATATGACTAAAGTTAATCACAGTGAGCATATTTTGCACATCTGTATTAACTGTTCTCCATGATTCTTTCTCTAGTTCTCTTCCTCTCTAGTTTGATGGTTAAATTCACTGCTGTTCCAGCCACTAACTTGTTAACTGTCACTCACTAAATTAAGAATTCTACAAGTTTAGATGAGCAAAGAAATATATGATTTTGCCAAAAGATATAGCCATCCAAAAAGTTGTAAAAATTCATTATCTCTGCTCTAGTCCTAGATGACGGACATTTAGATGAAATGCTAAAAATTCTGGGAAATGCTGCCTCTCCTCAGGGCAGTTTCGCACTTACAGGCAAAGTCTACTCTGAGAAGAATTGATTCTTGGCCTCCTTTCAGCTGACAGGTAATGCTGGTGTCTTTCATTGCCACAGAAATGGTGCAGACCCCCGATCCAATGTTTGATCCAGCTGTTTCAACTGTTGTCTGAGACAGGTTTGGACATGAGCAGGAGCTGGTTCACTCAGTGTAGGAGACCCAGATGTGATGCAGTTTCTCCGAGAATGGATGTCCTGAGATGGCATGGTCCAGAGTCACAGGCCATCCCCAAGGAACAGCAAACTCCTGTTCCCTGTTCCCTGGTCAGGGGAAGAGCAGCAGCAGAGCACTGCATTGCCAGCAGCTCCCTCACAGCGGCTCAGGCTCTGCTCCCCCCTATGCCAAGCCTCCTCCTTATTCCAGTCCTCCCACCAGCCTCAGATCCAGCTGCATCAGGCAGGTTTTGATGCTGTCACAGTCACACAGAGAAAGAATCATATTGAACATTGCCCATGGGGTTGTTTATTCCTTGAAGAGGGAATGGACTGCATGCCAATATCCCCAGTAAGGCATAATGAAGGAACTAGCTTTTGCTAGGAAACAGGGATGCCCTCCCACAGGGATTTGCTGGATGACACGGCTCTGAAAAAGCTACATAAAAATAAAAATACATATAATAAAAAAAAGGAAAGACACTTTCAACATACTGTAATCTTGGCAGGGTGTTTCAAGCTGCACAACTCTTCAGTTCCAGACCTCAGTGGAGACAGGGACACCAGGAACACAAATATGCATGTCCAGCTCGCGAAGTTAGTGCTTATACAGGCATCTTAATCCTTTCTTCCTTTTCACTTAGGGTCAGCCCCATCCTTTGTTTTTACCTCCTTCATATTGTTTAATAAAAGAGAGAACTTTGCCACCTGGCTCTCACTTCTGGAGTCGGGAGTTGCAGATGAAGGTGTTAAATGGGAATGTCTCATCTTCCTCTGCTGTTTGCTGTTCACAGTCTTTAAATTCTACTTTTATTAAGCAGAACAAGCCCAGAGCACAATCTATACAAAATGCCTTGGTTTACAAAGATCATTTGATCAAGTATAAACCACACTAGGGTGTAAATGGTCTGTAATGGGGACCTCAGTCATCACACACAATGTGTTTTCTCCTTTGATGACTTCTGAAATACATAAAATAGATGAAAGTTTGAAACACAATCCAGTCTTCAGCCTTTGGAAATTATTCATTCCATTAATGATTTACTGATTTACACAGAGGCTATTTTGCATAAAGTTTGAGCTGGACACATTTATTCATTGTGATTCCCTTAAAATGGATATAAATATCAAAAGCAATTGGCTACCAAAAATTTGAATATTATAGCACTGCATCATGGAGAGTTGACATGAATGACTCTAGATCGGAAAAAATATACAGAAAACGCTTAACCAAGTATGATATTTTACAGCATGTCACTGAATCAACTGAAAGGGTTATATTCACTACAAACGTATGCACTGTATATGCAAAGGATTGCTAAGGGAAAAAAGAAAGATAACATTATTCTCCTGATGAAATATGCTCCATGATCTATGGAATCTACCTCTCCTGCAAAGTCTACCCTCTTTCTAGGGCTGTATACCTGAAAAGAGACACTGGGTTCAGTGAAAGGAACCAATTACACATCATTCCACAGCCAAAAACACACATATTCAATCCTAAACTTGTCTCCAAGGACAGTGCAAAGTCCAGCCTGCCAGCAGGAAGGTATACGGCTCTTGTAACTGGTCTTTCTGTGATTCAGCAACACAAGGCCCAGCAGCTCCCCAGGCCCCTGACAGGATGCCGAGTCCTCACCATGGATCGGCACTGATCCTGCAGCTGATCCCGTTTGGCCCTTGGCTGCTGAAGGGCAGGAGTGGTTTCTGCTGGGCTGGGTGTTGTCACCCACCCACTTCAAGCCTGGAGGAGGAGATAGACTTTTCCAGCCCTGTGTGATCCCATCCAACCAGCCACTCCAGGAGCTGCGTGAACCAGGAGAGGGGTTGGTGTGCACCTGTGATCACAGGGTGGGTGTGGGCAGCACCTCTGCCCCGCAGCACCAGGGGCTTGATTCACCACAGCCCACAGGGCTGTGGCTGAACCGGCACCAGGAAGGCAATGCAGGCAGAGGTCGGCCCTGTGCTGCACACAAGTTAGTGTGGGGTGTTGCAGCATCCTGCTTGGTCCCCCCAAGCCCAGAAGCCAACACTGGTTCTTCTGTCTGCTCTCCCCAGAGTCCCAGCATGTAGGGCTGGAGTCTCCCGAGTCCAAACTATTGCTTTGGTAGACCGAAAGAACAAAGTGCCTCCAACACAGAGGGAAGGGATGTGGCACACCTTCTCACAAAAAAAAAAACCTTTCAGGAGGCTGCAGTTACTGTCCTCAACACTGCCAAGCCACCCTGCCCAGGCGGCGAGAGCGGAGGGCATCTGCGTGTGGCAATTGACATGTTAGACTCGTACACATATTGATCTGATGGTTCATTGTTCACCCAAGCCCTTGGCAAAGGTCACTGTCTCTGCTCCCATTTTACAAATGGAGCACAGAGAGGAAGATTAATTTTTAGAAGTGATTAATGTTCCTGGTGCCCACCCTGATTCTCTTTGGGCTTCAAGCCCCAGACAAAATCTGGAGCTGGCTTAATTAAGGCATCCCTTGCCTTTCTCCCAGCACTGCCAGACACATCTATTGCTTGTTGTCATTGTCTTTTTCCATTAATTCCTCCACCCTTTATCCTATGCCAACCCCCAAACCGGCTCAGAGACTTGCCTCTGAGGCAGCATCCAAGACCCACATTTCCTGTGATGCCCAAACAGTCTCAAACCCTAATTTCTTGGCCCTCGGTGCTCTATCCTAAGAAGCATTTGAAGAAACTCCCACCTTCCCAGGGTCTAAGTTTACCAGAGGGCTCAATCAGGGCTTTTAATGTCCCAAGTTGTTGATTACTACTGCGTCGAGTGGTTAAGCACCAGCGGCAGCCCAAACACCGGCTGCAGAATGGCCACGGCCCCCTCCCCGCATCACCCGGAGCCCCCCAGGCCGAGGGTCCCGCGACTCCCCCTCGGGCGAAGCGCTCGCGCGCGGCCCACGCGGCCGCTCGGCATGAATGAACCGCCCTCCGCCAATCGGCGGCCGCTGCGCCGCGGGGCTGTCCCGCCGAGCGCCCCCGCCCACCGATGCCGCCGGCCAATGGCGGCGCGGAGCGCGGGACGGCACCCAATGGCGACGCGGCGCGGGCCACCCGC
>VYXB01004040.1:0-29517 GCA_013397135.1 Pachyramphus minor | reverse complement strand
AGGGCGGCGCGCACCACCTGCCGCCCATGTCCCCGCCGTCGGGGCAGCCGCTGCTCTACGCGCAGCCCTACGCGGGCCTCAACGGGATGCTGGGCCCGCCGGCTCCCGCGCTGCACCACGGGCTGCGCGACCCGCTGGGCGCCGAGGAGGCGGGCGGGCACGAACTGGCGGCATCGCCGCCGCCGCTGGGGCCGCCCGAGCCGTCGGACGAGGACGCGCCTAGCTCCGACGACCTGGAGCAGTTCGCCAAGCAGTTCAAGCAGCGGCGGATCAAGCTGGGCTTCACGCAGGCCGATGTGGGGCTGGCGCTGGGCACCCTGTACGGAAACGTCTTCTCGCAGACCACGATCTGCCGGTTCGAGGCGCTGCAGCTGAGCTTCAAGAACATGTGCAAGCTGAAGCCGCTGCTCAACAAGTGGCTGGAGGAGACGGACTCCAGCACGGGCAGCCCCACCAACCTGGACAAGATCGCGGCGCAGGGCCGGAAGCGCAAGAAGCGGACGTCCATCGAAGTGGGCGTCAAAGGCGCCCTGGAGAACCACTTCCTCAAGTGCCCCAAGCCCTCGGCGCACGAGATCACCTCCCTGGCGGACTCCCTCCAGCTGGAGAAAGAGGTGGTGCGGGTCTGGTTCTGCAACCGGCGGCAGAAGGAGAAGCGGATGACGCCGGCCGGGGTCCCGCACCCCCCGATGGAGGACGTTTACGCACAGGCGGACACGTCGCCGCTGCACCACGCGCTGCCCGGCGCCGTGCAGTGACTGCCCGGGCCCCCGCGGCCCCGACGGCGGCTCGGCGGGCGGCGGGGGACGCGCTTTAATTTATTCTCAGACTGGTCCGGCCGCCCGCTCTGCGCCCCGCGCTCTATTTATTCGCCCGCCGGAGCCGCCGCAGCAGTAGCCAAAGGTTTGCGATCTCTAATTTATTCCCCTCCTCGCGCGGCCGGGGGGACGCTTCGAAACCATTTCCCGGCCCGTCTCTATTTATTTCTAACCGTGCGCGGAGCTCGCACCCTCCCGTTGGTGGGTTCGGTCCGGTCCCATCCCCTTGGGTTTCGGTTTTTATTTGTATCTCTATTGCAAAACCAATGTAGACTGCGAGGGTACGTTTCTATTTATGTTATAGTAAATATTTTATTACTTACATAAACCATTTACCCAGGAACCGGTCTCGTGTCGTCTTTGCAGGCTGCGCGCCCGGCCGGGAGCGGGGCGGCCGTCGGGGCCGGGGCCGGTGGCGCTGCCTTCGTGGGGCCCCGCCGAGCCCCCCGTGCCGCCGCGGAGCCCCGTTCCGGAGGCCCCCGGTGTCCCCGGTGCCCCGGTTCGCACCAGCGGCGCTCGGCAGGGTTTGCCCTCCCGGTAACGCGCTTTGCGGAGCCGCTGCCCTGCGCGGATGCGCTGGTGCCCTGCCCTGTCCGCGCACCTTCCGCGATGTTTTAGTGATCCGATCGTAACTCTCCGCAGTTTGAGCAGAAAACAACCCGCACGTAACTTTCCTCCTGCCTGTCGCGGGGGTAATACGTGCACACAGGTGTTGCTAAGTAAATTCCACTCAAACCACGCTCTCGGGTTGTCTGATGTCAACAGCTTTCCCTTTCATGGTTTCATGCCCGAATGTTTTGTGGTTATGCCAAGAAAGGCTGAAAATTTAGTTTTTACATTCTGAGCTCCTGGAAGAATGATCCTGCATCTCTACTTTAAACCTTCTCTTGCAGCATCAAGAAAAGTCGCATATGTGGATTGTGTTTGCCTTTGCAGGTTCCCGGACTTCTGCGACGTTTTGCCTTTTGGGAGAACTTTTGAAATATGCACCCATACAGAGCTCTTGCACTAATGAAATACTTCATCGAAATCTGGTAGTAAAGGACCTAATTCTTTCTTTTTAGTTGGCAGAGAATTTACCAGTGTTCTCAGACACCTGGCACTTGATAGTTTCCTCACTTAGTACAAAATATGTGCTGTGAAAATAGCAGCTTTAAAAGGGATTTTCTAGCAAAAGCACTGCATCCTGAATAGCAATTCGTGTATATTTTTTAATAGATATAAAAAATTATAACATCTCAAATGTAACTTATTCTTAAAAATTTATACTTAAAAATTCTTGTCTTCCTTGTGGTTTGATTTTGTTGCATTTTGTGCCTTGGGTGAGGGTGACTATTACTTGTCTAAGCAATGATGCATTTGCCATTGATAATGTTACAACTTACTGCGTTCTCAATGTCTCTTAAAATGTTGGTATTCTACATCAGCTAATATAGGACTATCAAATTCTCATTTAAAATTATAGTGAACTGATTTTTGAGATTTTAAAATAAAGTCACTTAGAGCAGTTATTTCATCAAGTACTCTGTAAAGAAATGTTTCACTTTATGGTACAAACAAGCTAGTAAATGCTCCAGGTTAGGATATTAATAACTTCCCTTGGCATGCAGAGCATAATAAGAAATCTCACTTAGAGGATTCAGTGTGTAATGTGTGTTTTGTTACAGATTTAGCTTCTTTTTTTGTAATGATACTGTTTTTTATAGAGGAGCACAGAATTTTAGGGCTGTTGTAGAGATCCTGAATTCAAAAAGTTTTGCTGTTTTTACTGAATATTTACTAATTTCCAAATAACTGAGCAGATGTAGTAGCTTAGATGATACATTCCAGTAAAAAGGTAAATGAGAGAATGATGATTCAAGGGTTTGAGACAATGTATCATGATGGCACTTAAATGAATTTCCAACTCTGTCTTTAGCTGTTCTCTTCTGTGTTACCCACACATGTACCATTGTGTTTAGTGTTTGGTCATGCTGTAACTGCAGCCTTTGCCTAAGAATTTCTGTGTGACAACCAGGCTTTAAGGGAAGAAGAAACAAAACCAAAAATTAACAACAGAGGGTTTTTTTGTTTGCTTGTTTCTTAAAGAAAGCAAACTCTTGTTTGTACTGAATGGTTAATTGTGCTGCTTTTCTATACTAGGAGTCATTTCAGTAGCCTCTTCATTCTGAACTAACCTGAATGGCAAACAGGATTTATGTCAATACTCAGAAGGGAAGGGTCAGTTTTCACATTGTGTTCTCCTAATGGATGAGATGTGCTGTGAGTGCTGGGGAGGACGAGCACCCTTGGGTTGTTCGGTGTGTCAGATTGTATAAGGCACTGGCAGCCCCACTGCATTAGCTCTTTCGTGCTGTTAAGCAGCAAAAATGAAATACCCTGTATATCTCATTGTTGCAGTGCTGCAGTGCTCAGCTATTCTAAAAATCAAATGCCCCAAAGGTTTGCCTCTCTTAGAGTAACTTATTAGTTTTCCTGGTCAGGGATTAAATAGCAATTACTGGAGGGAGACATCCCCCACCCCCCTGGTTGTTTCTCACTAAGGTGAAAGCGTGAGCTCATACTACTACATCAGTACTAAAGCACAGGGAAGGTAGGACTGTGGTGTCGGCACGTTAAAGAAAAGCAGATGTACAAATACTTACTTAACAATGCTCAAACAAGTGAATAATAAATAAAGAAAATAGGAAGTGTCAATAAGGAACAGCAGTTAAGCACATTGCCAGTGTCAGAGGCGTTTAGGTCTGTGCTGATGGGAAATCTTAGCACTAATCCAGGAGCGCTCTGCTGCTGAGCTGTGCCTGGCCCCAGCAGATGCTCTTTAGAGCAGCTTTTGCTCTTGCATTCAGGCTGTGCTTAGTCCCATGGTGGCACTGAGCTCTGCCCATTGCGCTTGGGGCAGGTGCTCCACCAGCATGTCATCCATCAGCAGGGGCTGGGGTGACCTGCTTGACTTGCCCACAGTCCAGGAGGACTGGTGCCTGGCTGCTGACCTGGAGCCCACATCTCAGGCTGGTGAGGATTGCTGAGGTGGTGAGCAAGGGGTCTCTGGACAGGTGGGACAGTTGGAACCAGGCAAACGCATCCCTGACATGGGATCAGCCCTTCTGGGGTCACAGAAGGGCATAAGCCGTGTTGTGCTACCATTGCCTGGGCAAAAAGCCTGCCCTTGTGCTCCGGGTGTGTGGGAGGGCAGCTGCGCTTCCCAAATACTGTCATAAGTTGGTTATCAGCAATTTTAAGACAGTGCCGTTTTCTGTATGGCAGACAATATTCAGCAGGGTACCCCTTTTTCCCTTTTATTTTTAAAAAGGTGGACGGTTGCTGCTCAGCTTTCCTACATGCTTAGGAAAAGATTGTGGTGTTCCAGTATCCAACTTCTTTCCAGATTTCTTCTCTTAGACTATTATTGCTGCCACTTGCAAGGGCGAGGAGTGCTTGCTGTATAACAACTGCAGAAGAGACTACAGCACAGCAGTTTGCCTGATGAGGCACAGTCACTCGTAATTAGTGATGCCGTGTTCATCTTACACTTTCCACTGAATTTGGTCTCTTCTGCCTGCTGCCCAGCCGGAGCCTGATCCCATCACAGTGCCATGATGTGACTGTCCCCTAATGAGCTAAAGCAACAGCTGAAATGCTATGATCTCTTTACATGAAAATTTGGAGCATCAGTATTAACACTATGGAGTCTTGTTCCCAATTCTGCCCACCCCTGCTTGCTCTCTCTCCCAGAAGGAGAGATTTCAGCAAGATCTGAAATCTTTTAATTCTGTGCTAATGTTGTTTCACATATTTTACTTTTGTGCTAATTCTACTGTTGGTCGATTGGACATGGATCAGCCCCAGGACAGCTCAGAGCTGCCATTTCACAGGTACTGGAAGCAGGTTTGGATCCTGCCCCAGGGCAGAAGTCCACAACTCTGAAAGTGCTCCTCCTTAGCTGCCTTGTATTTTTCTTACAATTGAGTTGTTTGAAATGAGCACGTCCTGGCTGGTGACTCGGAGCTGGTGCTTGTGTGTGCTGAGGACGGGCACATGGCTCCTGTGGGCTGCTGCCCTGTGTCCGCTGGGAGCAGATCAGCCCAAGGCAGGGGCAGGAGCAAGCTGAGATGGGGTGGGAGGTGTTCTGGTTTTAAAAGGCTACTAAATATCCATAGATGACAGTGTCTGGTCTCACTAAGATTAATATTGCTGCTCTGGGAGACCTGGCCCAACATACCTTCCTGAAATGGGAAACTCCAAAGAACAGATTTTCTTCGGGTGTACACGGGCAAGTACGATGTCAGCTCTGAGCAGCATCATCCCTGTTTTACATGTATGTGCCTATAGAGGAAACACACAGAGAAGTAACCTGTTAAAGTCTTTCCTGTGAACCCCCACTGTGCATTGCTGAGCTGATTTATGGGTGTTCAGCTTCGCTCCCACTTGTGATTTGTTGTGAATGTAGGTGTGCCTGTGTGCACACACAGCTCTTGCATGGGCACAGCACTAGAGATATGGCTAACTGCACTTCCTTAGTGTTCTCCTGTGTTCTTGAAGGAATCTCTGCCCATGGAAGTTCCCCTGGTTTCAGTTTGAACTAGCAAGACACGGTGCCCATGCCCTGCATGGGGATCACAAGGCTGCAGAGGCAGCAGTGTTAAAGCGTATGATGCTGTACACAAGATCTAATGTGCACGTTAGATCAGACCTTGTGAATATTCCATGTTCCTTGATATCACGTTATTTTTGGTGTTGGGCAGATCAGGTGTTATTTCTTGTAAGCCTTGCAAAGGTGTTCTGGTTACATGGGTACCCTGGCTCATACACTTCTGAGAGTATTTGCTGCAAAGAAGAATGCTGTTTAGGCCAAACTTTAAAAACATTTCTGTATTTTCCTCTTTCCCACCTTTCTTCTGGAGCATTCTGCCTGATCAAGGCATCTGTGCAGCACCAGCAGCACCCAGTCCCTGTTTCCTCCTGGACACTGGCTTCTCGCTGCTCTAGAGGGGCAGTCTGCTTTTTATCACTCTGGAGATTCTCTAGGGCCAAAATGCTCAGCAGTCACTGCAGCCACAAAACAGTGTTTCCTCCAGAATGTGTCCAAGCTGGCTCTTCTTTCAGTATGTTTAAGGGAAGGGGGATGGCTAACTGAAGCCGCTCGGCTCTCTCTGAGGAGCTGCACTCCAAACAGCTGCATCCTTCAAAGTAAATGAATGAACAAGTGCACAAAAATCTTCTTGCAAATGTCACATATATGCACAAGAGTTGCCAGGTCCTCCGTGGAAATGCCTACTCTGCACTGGGGGATCAGTAGAAGGTATGAGAGAGCCAATGGACAAATAGGCATCTTTTCATTTCACTGTCATTTGTTGGGTTTGTTTGGGGTTTTCTTTCTGTGGAAATTTTGTCCTGTGTTTTTCATTACCAGGAGATCGCTGTGTAGTAGTACCTCTCACTGACACTAAAGGCTGTGCAACTTTGAAATTATGCTGAATCATAAATTTGTAGCCAGACAAAACACTGGGAAACTAATTTACACATTTGAAGGACTGGTTCTAAAGAGTCAGGCCATTACATGAGGTATTTACATCACATGTTTATGTTTTGGGGGATCTTTTAATATATAATAAGTTTTAAATTGGAGGTGTTTTTTTTCAGTCATGTTTAGTGCTAACCTGGTGACAGACAAAATAAATCAACAGAAGGGTAGATAGTGAAGGAGCTGCAATACAAGAGGGCAATTATCAGATGTGCTACAATTGAGACTTTCCTCTAAAACGCTGTTGGAGCTTCTGGATTTTACTCCCAGGTCCCCAGTTAATTTTTTTGAGGTCTATGAGAAATGTTTTGGATTTTTTCCCCCAGTGTTTTTACTTCTCTTGAAGTGATGTCATAAATCTTTCCTTAAGTTGCAAGGGTAATTTATGTGGATTGCTGAGGGACTTCAGCAAAAAGAGCTGCAGCCGTGTGAGATGCTGCTTGTGCACACAGTGAGGGATGCAGAGGGATTTCTCAGTGTCTCTGGTGGAAAGAGCATTCCCGTGTTCTGGGCTCGGTGGTGTGGTGCAGGCAGAGCTGTTCTGCAGGGACCAAGAGCTGCTTCCCTGCTCCCCTCTCTCAATGCTCTGTGTGTAGGTATGTTCCTGGTCTGGGAAAAGTGCTCTTGACTCTGCTGCCCAGGGCTGTGGAGAGCAGGACAGGCTGCTCTGTGTGTTGAGGATAAGTGCTGTGGAAGGGCATCACCCACTGCTGGAACTCTCTCTGGGAGCTGTGGATCTCCGACGAGCGCAGCCAAGCCATTCTGCAGCTCCCGGCAGACTCGCAGCAGCGTGGGGTTATTTTTATGTACATGGCCTGTGGTGCGGATCTAGCAGAGCTGTCTGGAGGAGCACTGACATGCTGAGATGGCTGGATATTGGCTCCTGCCCTCACCCCTGCCAGGTGGGGGTCAGGGTGCAACTCTGAATTTCTCTTCTTCAGGACCAAGGTCCATGTCCCTTATCCCTTTGTGTCCTCTGCAGAGCTGGGAGTGCCAGGAGCTCGTGAATACTCAGCGTTCAGGACAGTTTTGATCACGCCTTTTCCAATGCCTTGATATGGGCTCAGGTATCAGAGCAATTGGGAGCAAAGGGATGAAAACTGCTGCCAAACCTGACCTCACTCTTGCTTCCCTTGCCATCCCCCCACAGTGCTCCCCTTGATGAGTCCAGGCTCATGCTGTAGGGTCACAGGATGAGACAAGCATTTGGGCTCAGGGAGTGACTTGGACCTGACAGCTAAAAGCTGCTTGTCCCACAGCACTGTGCAGTTCACCTTCTGCCTGGGGTGGGGGCTTGCTCTGCTGCCAGGAGGGCTCTCTCTTTCCCCAACCCTGGCTCGAGGAGCAACCTCTCAGGCTAGCCCAGCCTTGCAGGTGTTGGGGACAGGAGCACGTCAGTGTCATTAAGAGGGAGAGAATTGAATCGATACCTGGAGTGTTTGATATTCTGCCTAGTGGAACACTTGTTATGTCTTCAATTACTATTTCTAAAAGCACTATGGAATAGAAAGCAAAAGGCAGAAATAAATAGCAAAGGGTGATCAATTGGGCATGAAACCCTTGTTATTGATCACCTTTTAACCTCTGCTTAAACTAATGACAGAGCTACCATTTAACTGTCCCCAGGCACAAAGTGCATCAATTGTACAAGTGCCACATAAATCATGGTGGGCTGCAGCGCATTGCGAATGACGCCTGGGGACAGCCTGCCCGTGGGGAGGGCAGGGTCCCCCTGGGGCTGCAGCGGGGCACCACCAGGGCTATGCTGTGCTATGCTGTGCTGTGCTGTGCTGCTGGGGCACCCTCTGAAGGTGTGCTCAGGTGAGCTGCTACTCCCTGAACTGGTGTTTCACACAAAAGGACTCCCAAGAGCAAAGCTGCATCACAGCTCTGAGGACAGCACAGGGCTGTACAAGTGACAGTATTTCCCCTCCATGCCTCTTTCTCCATGGAGCTAAGAGAGGATTTATGCTATTAAAGGTCCCCTTGATGCCTGCTCCTGAGCTCCAAGTACCCTGGCTTGGCAGTGCCACTGACACTGGGTGAGTTTGCAGAAGGACAGACAGGACTGGGGTGAAACAATGAACCCGTCTCAGCAAGTGTTTGAAGCAGCATGGGTTGGGGAAGGAGTGACACAGGCACAGAAATGATCACCTTTTCCAAGATGCCTTTGACTGGCTTCCTGACTTAGCAGCCATGCTGAAATTGCCCATTCTGTTTGTTATAGGGGTAAAAAACCCATAAAAATCAAGGTGTACAGTGGGCAGCAGAGTGAAGTCAGCACAGCCTTTTGAGATAATAGCAATAATATTCATTAACATTCAATCTACAAATTATCCCTTGAAACCCCAGTCTGGAGATTTGCCAGTTTTCAACACACGACGATGTTGTCTGGAAACAACGTTTCAGCACGGCAGCATTTCCAAGGCTGTGCTGGACATATGGCATCACAGAGCCATCAGCTGTGCGTCCTACCATGCGCAGGGCAAGGGCTGTGCCTGCCTTTTCGGGGGAATGTTTGTTTATCTTTAAAACAGGATGCTTCTTCTGCAAATTCTGTTCCCCAAAGAATTAGAAGGTGATCTTTTTGTTGATGTTCCCTACTCTTCATTTTGGTGAAAGCAGAGGGCCTTTGGGGAAGCTTTCAAAAAACTGTTTGTTTCCAGAGCTGTTCGGGAAATATTCTTACTGAGCCCTGGGGAGGGAAGGGTGGGGAAAACCTCGGCATTTTGGAGTCCCATTGAGCAGTGTGTCTATCTGTTTACCCCTCTTGGAGTGCTCTCAGGATCACTCCTGTGTCTGCAGGAACAAGGGAAAGGTCCTGTCTTGTCTGCTGGTAACCGGGCTGCATGATGCTGAGCACATACTCGGCCTGCACCTGGTATGGCTGTGCACATCCCTAGAGGGTTTTCTCAGGAGACCCTGAATTAATACATACTTTGCCTTTGTGCTGCCATTTGGAGGGTTTCTACTGAAACCTTAAAAATCATTTGGGTGTCCTCATCCATCAGCTATTGGAAACATTATTGATAATACATTCATTCCTCCTCCTGTCACTCTCTTTCAGGTTTTTTTCTGCTGCAGATCCTGTAATTTGTCACTGCTTCTCCCCTGAAATGTTTAGAGATGATTGGAATCTCTCCAGGTACAGCACTGGAGCATTGCAAAGGTAGCCCAAGGAAGGGAGTCCTCTGCATCCCTCACCACCCGCACCTGCAGCTGCAGCATGTGCCGACAGCTGAGGGACAGCCTGACACAGCCCTGGGGAGACTGGGCAGGCTTGATATCCCCTCAAGTTCTGGTCAAGACTGGGGCTCTGGTCTGTGCCAGGGGGACCCCACTCTGGAATGTCACTACTCTGGGTCTCTGAAGCACCTTGTCCCCTCAGCTCTGGGTACTTCATGAAGACCTGGATGATATGTGGTTCCCCAGGCATGTCTGCTGACTCTGGCATCAGGGCTGCTGTGGGAGAAGCATGAGCCAGCAGAACTCCAGCTGTCATTGCCCCCATGGTCTCCAGAGATGAGGACTCCATCTCTGCCCTAGGCAGCCTGTGCCAAGGCTTGTATTGATACGGGCAGTGCTGCTGCTCCTCCATGAAGGAATAAGCCATAGATGCCATTAGCTTTAGGGTAGTAGTTTACTTCCACTCTCTAAAGGGGTCCTAGGACCTGGGAATCTGAGAGCAGAGGGACAGTGAGTGCTGTCTCTCAGAAACCTCACTGGGTCCTGCTCCTGCCACAAAAGATTCACCCGGATGCTTGTGGTGGCCACAGGGGACACCAGCGGCTGCTGGTCTGGCAGAGGGAGCATCTCAGTGTACAATAAAATCTTCCATGTCAGTCCAGAGGGGCAGAGCTCTCCACTGACAGCAGCTGCACTGAGAGCTTGGCATGGATTTGCATAGATGAAATGATTTCTCCTGCCATTCATTCAGTCTTTCTGTCTGCCAGCTTCCCTGCTCCTCTCTGGAATCTGGGGTCCACACAGGGAGCATTCAGACGACCACAGCTCTTTACTGAGCGTTGCTTTGCACAGATGTCCCCAAGCAATTCCATGAATTGTTGCTCTATAGACGCTAAGCTGTTCGGGAAAACATTTCAGATAACTGTCCTACGCATTGGGGTGACTGAATTAATGGCATTTGAATGGTCAAAAAGATAGTGTGAATTGGAAACAATGCTGTCCCTGTCACAGGCGGCAGGAGAATTCCAGCTGGTATTTTCATTGTTATTGAGCAAGCACAGGGTGCTGTGTGGCCTCAATACCTTGGAAGGGGCTGGAGAAATGCACAAACCAGACCGTCACTTCCCCTTCTGGACTTTCCAAATACCAGGGAAGGAATGCTTTTCAAATCATCTTTCAGAGCTCCACAAGTGAAACACTGTACCTTGGCTGTGGGGAGGGAAGGGAAGGGTTGGTGATAGTTGCTCAGGTGTGTGTTGCCAGAGAACCATTATGTTCACCAAGTTCAGGAGCTCCCCGACTCTTGCGTGCCAAGGTAACCCCTCTGCCTGAGAATGCCCCCAAAGGTGGGAGTGAGCAGCTGGTGAGTCCCATGCAGTGGCAGGCACTGCTTCAAGAGATGCTTGGCAGTCAGGAGAGCTTTGCTGCATTTGGGCTTGGCAGAGCACAGCCATCCCAACCATACATCATCCAGAGGAATGGGCACTTGGGCAACACATTAGAATAATACATCATTAGAGCACCGTTGCTATGGTGATATATTAGGGCAATACATCATTAGATACCTTCCATTGATGATGTATTACTCCAAACATGGCTCCTGCCAACACCAGCACAAGGGCCACCTTTTTGCAGAAATTCTCCCCTTTCCCTAAGGAAAAAAATCCCAGCATAATGGCTTCATCGAGGGGACATTGGGCAGGGGCTGGGCCCTCTCTCCTGAGGCCCTTTACTGTGACTTGCTCCATGCTGAGCCTCATGCTGTTTTCAGGGGACCCATACTTGCATTTTAGTGCATGTGGGCAAAATGACCTGCCAGTGCCTGCCAGGCAGAGGGACAGGATTGTCCCAGCCCTGCTGAGCTGCAGGGGCTGAGGCATTCATGGGTGTCTCCTGCATGGAGGGCAAGACCCTCCAGCAAGGGGGCTGCTCTAGGTCTGTGCTGCACATGCCCATCACACTGTGCTCTCACACAGGGACTGGGTCTGCATGGGGCTGAACCACACTCCAAGGAAACTCGTCCTTTCCTGGTACCCAGGCAGCCAAACATGCTGGTGTCATGCTGGTGCCCAGGCTCATGGCAGAGGAGATAGATGGACCCAAAATGGAGCCCAGGGCAAGGGTGACTGCTGCTGCTCACCTCCCCATGAGCTGCATTGTGTGCTGTCAGCTGGGCCCACTTCCCTTGGAACACTTTTCCCATGCTCTTCCCCTCAGCCCTGAGGGACCCTAGCCCCAGCCTGGAATGACACCAAAAAGTTGAGCGCAGGAGAGGTTCCAGACAGCTGGGTCCTCAGCGCCCCTGGGGTCTTTGCAGGGCTGCACTCTTTTCAGCTCAGCAGGCTAAATAAATTGCTTCAGAGAGCAGATTGGGAAAGCAGGTTGCTTTCACTGCAAAGTATGCAGTGTGCATCAGATATAATTTGATTTTAATTAGTGGACAAGAAAGTAGCATTGTTAATAAAGTATGCACTGCCTTTTGCAGGGATGCCAGTGCTGAATGCCTGGAAAATGCAACTAAATTGGAAAGACTAGCACAAGGTGAGCTAAGGCTGGGTGGTGGCATTGTAAACAGAGCACCAGGAGAGATCTCCAACCCCTGTGATGCCCCATGGTCAGGATCACAGCAGAAAAGCAGTTTCTGGGCCTCATGCTGTTATTTGGTGTGGAGATACCCCAGCAGCCTCAGTCAGTATTGTGTGCCATCTGCATCCAGGGGCTTTTCAGCTGGCTGCTGAAAGAAGCACTGGCTCCCCTGCCTGCTCTGATCTCAGGCACTGGGAAAGGTGCAGGTGCCCATTGCTTCCCTCACTGTCTTTTTCCTGTGCCTTGAGGAACCTCAGTGCCTGCACCCTTTCATTCATAGGGGGCAGCTGTGACATGGTTGCTCCTGGATCTTCCCATGTCCAGCACTTCCCATGTCCACCAGCTTAGGGGATGCCGGTTCACAAGCAGCCTTGGATGCAGCTGCTCTTACACAGAAGCTTGTGTTTGGGTAGCAGGTCTTCTGGGCTCCGTTCCCAGCAGTGTGGGCTCGTGGTTAGACCACTTAAGAGCCAAGCTGCCCCCACATCACCCTGCAGATGCACACTTCCTTCCCCTGAAATCTCTGCGGGAGCAGAGTCTGCCCACTGAGGGCAGAGGGGCAAGAATAAGAGGTTGGTTGTGCAGACTTGAAGTATGATAAATAATATCCCCTGGGACTGCCCTGCTGCTGGTTCCCAGTCATCATAACAATGTGTGAGACAGTTTAGGAAAGCAAGCCTGTGTCTGCCCTTGATGCCAATGCTTTTAAGGGTTCAGTGTGCTGCCCTGCTCTCAGGCATCATCTGCAGTGCTCTAAGCCAGGGCTGCTTTTAGCTTCTCAATCAATTGGATTCAATTAAGTAATAACATAAGCCTATGGGTAGAGCAGTGATTGCTTATCCCTTAATCAGCAAATTCTCCCCAGGTAGGGCAGAGGGGTTTGTATCCCCTGGGTGGAAGTTGGGGTGCAAGCCCCTGGTGAACCCTCTGCCACTGGGGCTCCTGGGAGAGGGGATGAGCCGAGGTGGGGCTGCCCAGCACTGCTGGCTCTGGCAGGAGCACCCACCCTGGGAGGCCTAGGGACTGTTATTTAAAGCATTGTTTTCACTCTGTCCTCAGTGCCATGTTCTCACCCTGACACATCTGGGAGCAAGTGTTTCGGGGAGGCTGTGGGCATCTTAGAGAAGCAGAGCTGTCTCTGCTGCTTTCCCCCTGCTCTGTGGCCATGGGATGCACAGGGCACCTCGGCTCTCTGAGGCCAAACCTGGCTGTGAGGGATTTCAGACATCAATAAACATCACTGTCAAAAAGGACAGGAAAAGGTTATTTATCAGAAAACAGGCCAAAAAGTAGGATTGCAGCAGGGGTGACATGTACTGTGGCCATGCTGCCAGGGCTGCATCCCGTGGTGGCTCAGAGGGGTCAGAGCCAGTGCTGCATCGCCACACCACTGATCACTACAGCTCATCTCGGCAGCCCCACGCTGTCCCTGGGGCCAGGCTGGAGCCACCAGCCATAACAGGAGCCTGATATTTCTCTCGCTTTCGCTGGTGCAATTAGGACTCGGTAGGAGTGACAGTCTCCTCGGAGCAAGCCAGTCTTGGCGGAAGCTGAGGTTGCAGAGCGAGCACAGCTGCCCTGTAGTGTTCCCCCGATCACTGGGCTCCCAGGCTCTATGAGCTGCTGTCTCTGTGCAGAGTCCAGGGACTCTTTGTCTGCTGGGACTGCAGGAAACTGTGTGTGTGCATGTGAGCATGCATGTGTGTGACATGGGGGGGATTTGAGAACAGTGTTTTACAAAATGAGAACAGCTGAGGTTATTAATTTTCAACATAACACCAGCAAGAACACTGAGTAGCTGTTGAATTGTTGATCATTCTCTGGTGACAGTAGTAAAGATGTTCACATGCCATGTTCACCTGTGGCCTCTTGCTCTGCTGCCATGCGTAATACACAGGTGGCCTCAGGGCTTTGTGTGGGACTGGCTGCAGCCTTGCTGCTCTCAGCTGGGTTGAGCCCAGGGGGTGGGGGGGCAGGATGCCCCAGTGCCACAGGCCTGGGCTCGGGAGCTGCCCAGGGTAGAGACACAGGACATGTGGTGGTATTCCTGATTCCGGGGTTGTTCCTGGAGGAGCACATAACCCACTAAGGCCTCAGGGATGCCCTCAGCACATCCCTGGCACAGCTGGGAGGTTTTGCATCCTTCAAACCTGTCCTGACGCTACAGTTCAAGGTACAGCCCCAGTGCTCTACCCTCCCTCTCCCATCGCCTACCTCTGATTAGAGCCCTCAGAACAAACCTGCTAATGCCTTTCCCAAGCTCTCGCCCCCACACTTTTGCCATATAAATCACTATAATTAAAGCATTTGGAAAATGCTTTGGGAGCCCAGACAAGCATCCCCACATGCTACACACCCAGCTCAGCAAGCCCGACTTCCTGCTGCACCCACCCTGCCTGCCCCGGGCACTGCATCCCTTCCCTTCCAAAACACCCAGCAGGACAGGAGAGAGGACCGTTCCCAGGCTGTGCTTGCCCCGGGCTGCCTTCGGCTCAGCACCTGGCTGAGGCAGAGCACCGAGCAGAGAAGGGCCAGAGAGATGGGACAGGGCCCTGCTGGCCCCTGGCACCACGAGGCAAGACCTTCTGTGATGGGAGACAAGGGTGCTGGGACTCCTGGAGGAATCACTGCTGTTCACACCTCTCTGCCACCAGCTCAGAGAACCAGTGCTCTCCCCTGGCTGCTGACACCTGGGTGTAGAGAAACACAGGGAGAAAGCCCTGTCAACAGGGCATGGAGGGCATGGAGGGCACGGCACACTCCACCTGGCACCGGCCCTTCTGCTATTCACAGGGGAATGAATCCCCAGGTCCATGCACAGCCCCCTTCTTGCCAATGCAGAGGAGGCAGCAGAGGTGGGCCCTGGTGAAGCAGGCATGGCTGGTGGAGCCTGAGCAAGAGGGCAGGGCTGCTCTGGGGACTGGCAAAGCCTACCAGGATGGCCTGGGCACCATGATGTGGTCACAGTTTTCCCCCCAAGCACAGCTCCATGGGGTAGGAACAGGTCCCATCCTGCCCTGAACTGAGGCATGAGGAGCCCGAGGTTTTGGCCCATCTGTTTAACTTGAAGCCGAACAGTCCTTCAGGAGCTGGTGCAAGCCACCAGCTTGGGGAAGAAAAGCCATATTTCAAGCCATGGGCACCAAAATCCATCAGAGAGTCCCTGGAGTGAAGATCAAAGCAATTACTTGAGGAGACAAAAGCAAAAGCAAAGGGAAGGAGCAGAGCAGCAGGCAAGGAGACCGGAGCTGCCTATATGGGAGTGGTGCAGGCATGCAGGGGCTCTCATGAGCCCCAGGAATGTGGCCAAGCAGACACAGTGGCCCAAGCAGAGCAGTTCCTGGCAAGAGGTAAGCTTCTCAGGACACCAGTGTCCATGCACAGTGTGGCTCCTGATCTCACCATCCCTGGATGCACCATCACCTGGTGGCTTGGCCCCCTCCTGGTCTTCCTCCGATGACCTCCCATGACCACTTTTGACAGCATCCTCAGGCCCCTCATCCCCACTCTTGAGCCCCACGGTTCTCTGCCTAATCTCCTCCAGCTGGTCCTCTGCCCGTTTGACTCCCTCTCTCCCACTGCGCTCAACTGGCACCAGCTGTGCCCTGTGCCAGGAAATTTGAGTCACCTGGACTTTCCTGTTCTGTTTCCAAGAGCCCCATTGCTTTCTGGTGCCAGCACTGCTGGCCCTGCCATGGCAGCCCAGGTGCTAGCCCACAGCAAGGGCACCTCCTGCCCAGCACCACAGCCACTGCAGCTGGTCCAGGTTGGGGATATGAACACCACAGCCTGTCCCCACTGTTCAGCTCCAGAGAAAGGTGCCAGTTCCCCTCCACCCCTGTGCTGACTGGCAGTAGCTGGTGGCTGGGCTGCAGGCAACACTTTCTGCCAAAAAGCTGCTGTCCCAGCAGTGCCAGATGATCACCCCAGTCCCTGCCCACCTCCACCAGGATGGCTGTGCAGGGGCACTGCCGCATCCCCTGCACCTTGGTGCTCTCTCTTTGCTTTCCCAGTCACCCAACAAGACCGAGACCCACACATGAGGGTCTGTGACTGTGCTTAAACAGCAGCCATTGGGGGCATTTCACAGGCTGACAGATCCTGTTGCCATGCGAAGGTCTGTGGTTTGCTGCCACTTTTTCCTCCCCAGCAGAGAGGGTTCGGTAGCTCTGCTCTCTGTGCAGACAGAGCTCAGCCCCACTCCCAGATCCTGCTCAGCATGTATTTTTCACCTTTTAATGAAAGCAGCTGTACTGTCTGAAGTTGCCTCTCAACTCTTCTCCGGGGATTGGATTGCCAAGAAATGATTGACGCATTTAATAGAGGCAGTGGGTGCAGAGGAATTTGGCAGGAGCCCAGGCTCCTGCTCATGTTTTCTGAGCTCCTGCTCTCTCAGAACACGCAGTCCTATGAGAGGGTACTGCACTCTGGCTGGGCACTTGTGAGCTCAGGAGCCCTGGGAACAGGGCAGGGTCTGAGCCGTGGGGATGGCAGGGGAAAGGCTTGGGGCAGGGATCGGGTGCGCAGGGGCTGTGGCACATAACCCTGAGCACAGGCCAGGGAAGCTGAGCTTCTCTCAGTGCCTTTTTGGGTTTTCTACTCCTTTGAGCTGTAAGGGTTTTGTCCCCCCACTAGGGGTGAATATATGTACAGCAGATACTTGCCTGGTTTTGCATATACATGATCATGTGTGAATCTGCATGTGAGGGCTTTTTTCTTACATTTCCCGGAGAGAAACCCCCTTGCCATGCATGGACTAGTTTGGGACCAGCCCACACAGATTGCATTCAGCACACATACCTGTGCGTGCATGCTCCTAAACACACTTGCGTGCACACATATGTGCTCACACACACCTGCAGGTGCTCACCCTGCTCCATGTCCCACACCCGAGTGCTGGCATGGGCCCTGTGACACCCACATACAATGCAGGTGTCAGTCGGAATGAACCCATCACTTGGCAGTAAGTAACAGTTGCTACAGCCTTTCCTTTGCACGAGAACACTGTGTCAACCAACTCGAAGGTTTAGGCCAGTACAATCTGAAGGTTCTGCTTTCTGCAGCCTTCTGGGAGGTATCAGAGCGTGACCCTTGGCCATTTCCTAAGCTCAGGAGCAGGGTTAGGAACAAAGGAACAAAGCCACCTGTCAGTTCCTGACCACGGGGTCTGACCTCAGTTTAGCTTTGTCCCATTGAAAGACACCATGAACGCAGTGCTAATATTACTAATATCTCTCCCTTGGGTTTTTTCAGAGGGACACCCACTCCAGATATCCCCAGAGTGATTTCCAGGAGCATGCTAGATAATAGGTTTCTTGTGCATTCAGTGTGTACATTGCTCATTCCCTGGAGCTTCCCTTCTACTGCAGATATAAAGGGCAATTTGTAGAGCTTACAAAGGCTTACGAAAATATCATTGTGAAAGCGTGACATAAGCACCTGAACAGAAAAGAATAGGAAATATTTGTGTCATTAAGCAGAGTCTTATTTCATCTTCCAAGTGTCTTCTTCCCATAGGAGGATAACAGTCATTTATTATCATGTGTGGAAAGAAAACCTCACTCCTTGGAGGATGTACTGGTTTCTGTGAAGCCGGCTCTGCTCTGAGGCGAGCGGGCTGGGAGTGAGCATGCCTTGTGCTCAGAGGCCTGGCACATTCCTTCAAATAACACCAAAAGAGCAGCATTATCTGAAAGCAGCACAGCCTGAGCCCCATTTGTGTGGCCACAGCCAGTGTGGGCTGGAACACAGCGCGGGCTATTAGCATGTAATGAACACAACAATTACTCTGTAAGGGGGAGAAAGGGTTAGGGCCAGGCAGAGTTTTAAGAATAAAGGCTTGTTTGGGAGAATTATTCACTAGGTCCCTGCTGTAGGTGGACGGCAGCAGATTAGAAGGAAACATTATCTCTCAGGGCAAGTTCAGAAGGACAAATGAAGCCAAACTGGCACGGGATGAGAGTCTCAATACATTATTCTCTTTGCTCTACAAATCTGTGACAACAAAGTGGTCAGTGTAAATGCTCACCAGGGCCTTTTCTATCCCTGTAGGACCGCAAAAGTTCAACATGAGACGAAGGGCCACGTGTTGGCTGTTAGTCCACTACAAAGAGCGTTTGAGTTTAGAATTCAGAGTCTCATAAAAACATTATTGTCTGCATCCCGGACATTTGTTTGTTAGGGCAATATGGACTGAAAAACTGTGCCCATCTGCACAGCTGTGTGCCTCATCAGCCTTACCATGGCTGGCCCACCTCAAGGGGAACCTCAGGCCAGCCAAACCCCAGCCTGGCCTCACCCTGAGGACAGTCCCTAAGCCTCAGCATCAGCACCAGTCCTGTCATGTCTGAAGGTGAAGAAAGATTGCTGCCCTAAAGAACATTTGGCCTGATGTGTTTTGTTGCGGCAGGAGGTTGCACCTTGCCCAGGGGCCTCTCACCCAACATGTAGTGAGGCGCAGGTGCCCTGAAATTTTCACTAACATTTCTGGCTCTGCTCTATTCACATGTGTCTGTAGTTTATATGTTCTCCAGGTTTGAGGCAAGGAAGAAGTTTATATCCAAGTGAAAATGCCAATGATCATAGAGGTCTTGACTTCCTCTGCCCCAGGGGTCACAATTTGTCTCTCAGGAATACCCAGGAATCTTTCCCCTCAGCACTTCTCTGCCATCAGGAAGCCCCGGACAGGGGGGGAACTTCCTTCCTAAGGCTGCTGTGGCTCAGCCTCCCCAAGACTGACATGCCAAAACCCAGCTAGGGCTGCTGAACTTGGCCTTGGCTCTCTGAGTGAAGCGCAGTGGATGGCAGCATGCAGGCGATCAGAACACAGGATCTGACAGTCCCTCCTGGACTTGCAGCCTGGAATAAACAAAATCATGGACAAGCATTCATGAGTACATCTATGACACTTCTGCGTTGTAAGCCACTTGCTGCCTTCCTGGTTTACAACAATTTTGACAAAAAGCATCCATATGATTTTGATATAGTTAAGCCCATGGCCAGGCTTTATAAGACACTTGGCAATCTGTGGGACAGTTTTCAGAAGCATTTTGTTTTGCATTTGGATTGTCTTCCAGCTAATAAGATTATCAGCTTTCGGGTCAGTCAGTACTGGGAGGAAAGTTTTAAGGACTTTTGCAGCAGAAGATGAGGGACTCAGCAGGGCCACCCCAGGTCTATGGCTGCCCCAGGGCGCTGCCAGGAGCTGCAGGCACAGACACAGTTCAGAACAATCTGCATCCCCCTCAGATCTCTTAGTCCTCCCAGCCCTTCAAGACAGCCGGCCACTGCTTCCTCCAAGGAAGCACAAGGAGCATGTGCTTTTAAAAGTCTAAAATAAAGGTGGAATATATTATCTATTCACAAAGTCAATGTAAATATTAAAGAGCTCATGAGGGGAAATGTCTCTGATGATGTCTTTTCAGGAGTGTGGGAGAAAAATCCATGCAAAGGCACTATTGAGGGATACGGTCAAAAGGCAAGCAATGCTTTGAACTTGTTCAAAGCCACAGGGTCAGCAGTCTTCCTGGGACTGCAGCAGGAAGCAGCTGCCCACCTTTCCTCAGAGTCAGCTAAAAGGTCATTTCAGCAAATCCACAATTTAAATAAAAGAAAGTAAATCCCAGAGAGAGCTATTTGAAAATGAAAGGCATCAAAGGTGAGATAGAGGTGTATGTCTGAGTGGCAGAGAGCCTGGAGAGCTCCAGCTTAGAGAGAGAGTATCTGTGCAGTGCAGAGGGAGGACAGGTAACCCAGGTTCTTCTGAGTGGGGAACCACCAAGCACCTGATCCAGCAGGGGTGAAGAGGGAGCCCCATTCCCCCTGTCCATGGAGCACAGAGCAGTCTGGGCCATGGGAGCCCCTCCTGCCCTGCTCCACCGGTTCACCCAGACTGGGGAACTCTGTCCTCTGCCACGGCAGGTATCATGGCCAAGCAGAAAGAGGCATCTCTGGAGAGGCTAAGACGTGGAAGACGTCATGGCTTTGGAGGACTCACCTCCTCTGCTTCCAAGCTGTCCCAGGAAAAGATAGCAGATCATTAAAAACTCTGAGGAGATACTTCGATTGGAAAGGCAAGCAAAGCAAAGCAGCCGATGGTGTTATGTAATGCAGCTCTGTTGAAACAGTGCAGGAAAGTTGCCTTGTGCCAATAAATCAGGCAGCAGCCACAGAGGAGCAGATGTGAATCACACCTTGCTTCATATGCCCTGCAGTGTTTTCACTTATTGTTCCAGTTTTAAAGATTAATGGCACTCAGAGATGAGTATTATCTACGCTTTCATTTCATACTTGTTATCAGAAGAGCTTTTTTCAGCATAATTAGCATGGATCAAATTTTCCAAGTGACATGGCAGACTTGCTGCTGTTCCTTGGCTGCTGAGGATGCCTGGGACATCCCACTGCCCCAGCTACCCACAGCACTCTGTAGCCTTTAAATATGGAGGGAGAAGGGGCCCTACTGAGACGGCAGCTGCTGCAGAGCAGAAAAGGGGATTCCCTGACCTGGGCTGCCAGGAATCCCCCTGTTCTGCCACAGCATCCCTGCAAAGCGTAGGGATGTGAGGGGCTGATGGCCTCTCTGTTCCTAAACAGGAGGGGAGGAGGTTGACTGTAGTGGGTAGGTTGTGGGCAGGTGCTGGTTCTCACCAGCCCAGGCAGCAGCAGCCCTGAAGCCCCAGTGCTGGGACACAGGCTCTGCTCTGGGCTGCTTCATGTTATCTGGACACTGGTGCCTGGTGCTCAGCAGAAGATCAGGGCATGGAGTATTTGATGCCTGGAGGAGTAATGGAGGTGGGTTCCCTGTACCAGGAGCCCAGCCTGGCTGTGGGGCAGGAGGGCTGGGCAAGGGTGGAGTTGGAATGGGAGAGCTGGAGGAGATGGTGGCTGGGGAAGGGAAACCTGCTGGCGTCTTCCAGGGCTTATCCAGGACTGCCAGTGTGTGCGTGTGGCTCATGCACATTGTCTGTGCTGTGCCCCTCACAGGGCTCTGTATGAGAGGTGCAATGGCCTGAGCTGGGAAGGGCTGTGTCTGCCTGCAGGAGGGCATTGGTGGGGAGTAGGTGGGCTGTGGGTTCTTGCGTGAGGCTGCCACTGGTCTGGAGAAGCCCAGGGAGCACAGTGCTGAGCTGCCTGCTACATCCAATCAATCCATGATCATTTCTATCATGAAGATAAACTAGCCATTGTTGCCAAAAATAAATGTTAGTGTTCCAAATCCACACTTCAATAGCTCCAGCTCATTAGAGATGCATATCATTTGGCTCCAGTCCCACACCTTCCAGCTCGTTATAAATATGCAGTTGCTGCTGGCTCTACCCCAATCATCTCTGCAATCAGAGCTTTTAATTAGGTTAATTAAATTGTATCAAACCTCACAGGGACGCAGTTCACTGATGCTGATGAGGCAGCCAAAACAGACCTTAACTCTAGCTCTAATGAAGGCCCTGCTGCAGCTAATGACAATGCATAATAAATAAGTGCTTCCCTAGAAAGGTGCATCAGGGCTTGTGCTTTGGTAAGTGATGATCTATATACACTATCTCACCATTGCAGTCTTTAGGTCTGCCAAGCCAGGGACATCCTGGGAATATGTTTCACTAAATAATGGGCTCCTGCCTATTCAAAGCACTCCTGCTCACCTGGGTTCTCTCAAGGCGCTAACGGCTTCAGGTATGGAACTGTGAGACAGCAAAGCAAATATTTGCTTCTTTCACCTTGCCCAGCACTGGGTCCACTCTTGATGCCTGGCATCTCCCAACAGAAGCAGCAGCAGGTATTTATTTATTTGAAAACCTCTGCAATGGAATTTGGGCAGGAACATTCTGTTTGAAGGGAACTGAATGGCTGTGTCTGAGCATCTGGTAGCAGGAATGGGGACAGTACCCTCTGCCCAGGTTTCAGACGTTTACAGCTCCTATGCTGCTCCTAACTGAGTGGGGAAAGGTCCAGGTGGCCAAGGAGCCAATGGAACAGAGAGGTTTAGGGCAGCCATGCTGAGTAGCAATTAGTCATTCCTGATTTACATCCTGCTCTTTCAATTCCCTGCTGTGAAGCTGCTCAGGCTTGAGTGGAGGAACTCCACCACCCTTTTCTCCTTAGTGCCCTTAGGCAAGACACCTCAGCTGAACCTGGCTGTAGAGTCCTGCAGCTGGAGACCACCACCCCCCTGGTGACCCCAGAACAGCAGCATCCAGAGAGCGAAGGGAGCTGCCGGGCTCTTGGTGAGCAGCAGATAACACATGGTGCAGCACCTGTGATTGGTGGGACAGGTGGGATCAGAGTGTCTTCTGCTGAAAGAACAGGGCATGGGGGCCTCCAGAGACTCTGGGGGTCCTTCTGGCTGCCACGGCACATGGCCACTGATGCAGACCTTGCAGTGGCTGTCTTGGGGGGCTTCTGAGCCTCCCTAGGAATGTCAGCTTCTGTTGCCGTGCCCCAGGAATCCCACCGTGGTCTCCAGCCTGGGTCAGGCTCAGAACATGAGGCCTACAGCAAACCACCTGAGAAGCCTAAGGGCTGGTGATGGTTCTCCTGCTAATAAAATATATTGTTGCAGCCGCCTAGAGGTAATCCTGCAAGCATTTTAATGTAGTCTGCTATCAACTTTTATAGACAGTCATTATCAATTGAGTTCTTCAGCTTGAACAAGGAATCACATGAAATTATTATACAGCACAATATCATTCAGAGTCACCTGAAACCTGAGCTGTGAATCTCTGGAGTATTTTGATATCTCTATGATATCTGTATCTTTCAAGCTGCGGGGAATCTCCTTGCTAGAGAACCTGTTTTGGTTCAGCCTTTGATGCTATAATCAACACAAACAAAAAACAGCTGTGGGCAGTTTCTCATGGCCAGCCACATGAGGGCCCAGGTAGAGGATGGCAGATCCCATCGATGTCTCACTTCAAATCCTGCACTGTGGCCAAATGGGCTGGGTGTTTTGTTCAGTTATAAGGTATTGGCTTTTTTCAGACCCTTGCAGAAACATTTCAGTGGTTTAGGATGAGGAAACCAAGCTAAAGGCTTTGGGCATCAAACCAAGAGCAAGGTCTTCAAGAAGGTGTGGTTTTTTTCCTGGACACCACTGGGAGCTCTGCAAGGCGGCAGGTGTGAATCAGCCCTGTCTGCTAAGGCAGAAGTTCAGAGATCAGCACCCACCAAATCTGTCACCACTGCAGGCAGGAGTAGGCAAAACATGTTTGTGCATGAGAGCTGGCACTTCCTTTCAGTCTGTTGTGGCCACAAGGTGACAAATCACTCCATGGCCCATGGGATTTGTACCCAGGCTTTGGCAGTCAGGGTCCAGCAAGAAGCCTGCTCAATGTGACGCTACAGTCGTAACAGTGCTCTGGTTTCCCTTTGTTAAGACATTCATGGCTTCCCAGGGAAAAGTAACTCTGAGCAGGCACCATTTTTGCTCCCCAGTTCCCATACAGTGAACACAAGGCTGCGTGTCCTGTTGGGAGCTCAGCGGACACCACTGTTCCCAGGATGAGTGGTGTGGCCCTTGACCAGTGACTGCTCAAAGCCTCACAGCTGCCCACTGCATCCCATAGAAACTCACCCCTTACTGGGAGGAGATGCCTCTCTTCCAGGGATTGGGCCACTTGCATCCATCCCAGCACTAGCTCTGAATGGGACAGAGGCTCACAAAGTACTGTTGGCATCAGACAAACCCTGGGCCTGGCCAGGCTGTTGCTTTTCGATCTCTGCCACAGTGATTCCCTCAGGGTCTCCCAGAGGAATTGCTGCTTTTCTCTCCCATCCTTTCCAGTAACACTCTGGATGCAGGTAAAATTACTCAAGGACAATGATCAAATATTTTTCCGTTTTAGAGCGACGAAGGTGCCGAAAGGTCGGGTCGGGGCTCTGGGGGCTCGGCCCCGCTCCCGCCGCTCCCCGGGTCCCGCCGCGGGGCGTTGGCGCCCCCTGCTGGCCTAACGCGCCCGGCACCTCCCGCCGTTCCCGGCACTTCTCACTTTCCCGGGAAAAAGGCTCCGCGGGGTTCGGCCCTTCGTGTGCTCCCGTGAGGAAGGACGAGGTGAACCGTTCTCCCCCGCGGGTGTTTGTTTTCCCTCCCCGATCAGCCGGCGGTTTACAGGCGTTAGAGAACCTGCATGCTCTAGGTTCTGCAGACTCCCTGGATGATTCCCTGGGAAAATTCACCACAAAGTTGTTGCCAACTTGGAAATCTTTGCAATGGCAGGAGCATCTGGAGCTGCATTCAAGCCCGTAAAAACGTCACATTTCATCCCTGAGAAGCTGGGAAAACTCCGAAGTGGGAACGACCTGAGAAGCGCATCTTTTTCTTCTTACTTCCTTACAGACCATGTGCTTATTGCTGGCAACGACAGTGGAGAGGCAAAAAAAGGAATGCTCACGCTGAAGCTCTCTGGCCATGCCCGGGCCACTCCAGGACACTCAGGATGTGTCTGCACACCCCCATCCCTGGCACTATAGCTGGCACAAAGGAAACACAGAGGGTAAACCCTTTGTCCCACACTTGGCTGCTGCACTGTCTCTCCCTACACAGAATTTTGGTATTTTTTTGAACTGAGGCAACTCTGGAGGCACAGCACAAGCACAGGCCTGACTTCTGCACACAACAGAGCAGAGGGAGAATGAGAAGCACTGGAGGATGCTGGGGGAGTGACTAGAGGCTGGTTCATGTTTAACCTGCATGAAAAGACAGCTGAAAAAGCCGACCTGAACTCCCATGGGTTTGGACAGGTCGTGGTCATTCCCAGAGCTGACACTGTGCCCAACCCACCTCCCCCATGCTCCACTTCGACCTTGACTGGTCACAGATTGTTTATGGTGCTTCTTACCAGGACACTCAGACACCTCTCATGGCTCACCACCATAAATACCAAGAGACCAAGCTCTGATTTATTAATCAGTTAATTAGATACAACACACTATGGCTACCACAGGCCCACAGTAATTTGTTTGAACAAACTGCTGGGCTGCTGGAAAAAGCAGGCTGGCACCAGCCCTCCTGCAAAGGAGAAGCCTTCTCCTTTCTGAGCAAAGGCTGCAACAATTATTTGATGGAATGGTTAACGCTTCCGCTGAAACTTGAATTTGTAAATAGCTGGACCAGTTGTTGTCTCTTTCTTCACCTTTACTTTATGAGTTTTGTCCTGGAAAAAGGAACAAATATTTGCTGGCATGCAAGAAGGAACCCCCCCCAACTCCCATATAAATCAGTCCCTGTCTGGCTCTGACCATTAGTGAAAAATGGTCACTTTGCACTGTTTAGGAGGGAATTATAATTTCATCTGCTCTTTTCCCCTTCAGGCTGTCAGGCACAGTCTGGTTTGCGCAAAAGCACCAGTGAACAGGAGTCCGCCATTGAGACAAGTAATTTTTGCTGTCATTTGGATTTTTAACAGTTTCTCGTAACCTACAGAAATGGTTCCCTGCCTCTGACTCCGGAAAATATTCATTTAGTGCTTGAGAAATTACTTGTGAGCACAATTTCACAGCTCAGTCTTTGTCCTTGCTGACAAGGTAAGACTTGGAGTAGCAGATATAATTTACTGAAATGCTTCATCTCCTTGCTTTTTCCATACTAAAAGAGGATTACTTATCTTTAGGAGTTCTCTGGAAGTGTCACTATAAAACCAGAATGAAGAAACATATACAACACACACATATATATACACATAGATAGAATCATAGAATCATAGAATCGATTGGGTTGGAAAAGACCTGAGAGATCATCGAGTCCAACCCTTGGTCCAACTCTAGACTGTTTACTAGATCATGGCACTAAGTGCCATGTCCAATCTCAGTTTAAAAACCTCCAGGGACAGTGAATCCACCACCTCCATGGGCAGGCCATTCCAACAACAACATATAAAATACCAGCCCCAATGACCTTAATAGAACAGATTTGCAGAACCAGAACCAAATCCCTCACCAGGAGATCTTTCCGTGTCTGGATTTTCTGTGTGATGACAAACATGGCTTTCTCCCTCTCGATGCGCTGCCTCAGGAGGTCATACTGGTTCTTCCTCTGCTGGGCTAATTTCTGTAGAAAAAAAAAAAAAAGCTGTTTTTAAGACAGAGATGGTCTAAATCTTCTGAATTCCAACGCTGTGCACAAGAGAACATTAAACTCCCTAATTAAAACCACTTTATCCAGAGGAGGGGGAAAAGAATAAGGTCAGACCAGAGACCAATTCCTGAAGTGCATAGACACTGCAGAGACCCCTCAAAATGCAACTTGTTGGGTCACCTTTGCCTACCGAGAGCGGATGGCTTTCTCAGCACAGAAATGGTATTACTGCAGGTGTGATTTAAGTAATTAAATGCAGGAGAACAGATCCCAACATGCTTAAAATATGACTCAGACATTTAGAAGAAAAAACTTGTCAGTCTGTGACTTGTCCAACTGCTTTAGTGACAAGCCAAACTGAGACAGCTGGCAGGAGGAAAGGGACCACAGGGTGTTTGTTATCTGACATCTGAGTCAGAAAAAACAGGTTACAAATTTACCAGTTAGCAATTTTAAGATGACTATTTTTACCTTACATGAACTTATACTCAGAGACTGTCCAATGGATCTCAACTAACTGAACAGTATCTACAGCCTTAAAGCTGTGTAGCTACTTCTAGGACAAAACTCCTGTGATACTAAAACATCAATAGCAATAGAAATATCTGTGTTGGAATAAGCTTCTTCAAGTACCTATTCAGGTGTACAACGGGTTTTGTGGAAGTATAACGGAAGACTGAACAGTGGATGCTGAAAACCAAGTCACACTTAAAACTGCCTCATCAGATCCACACCACTCTGTTCTGGCCTATACATCACAACTTGTGATATATAACCCACCATGGACTGGAATGCACTGAGAGAGTTCTTTTGTCAGTGCAGATCTGACTGCAGACTCCAGGCACTTGGTGATCAAGTGACATCCACTACTGCCTTGTGTCACCAATAAAGTTTAAGACAGAATTGGTCTGTCTAGACAGAAGAGAACAATTTTGTTCTGTTTGTCTAGACAGACAACAATTTTGTTCTCCTCCACAACAGTGCAGTGAATCCTCTTCAGTCCTTTTTTTTATATAGGAGATGTAAAACATGAAGAGCTCTGTAATACAAACAGTGGCACTACCTTTAGGTGGGCAGGATCAGTAGCTCCCTTTAGTGTCTCTCTCTGCAGCGTTGCAATGGTTGGTCGGTTGTACACTCTGTCTACGAGCTCAGGAACAGTGTCCAGCTGAGTGGCAATATCAAACTCCTCAACTATAAATTAAAGGAAAAAAACCTAAGAATATACTCCCATGGACTCCTTCGCTCAGCAAAACTTCCATACATATCGCTACAGTCAGCTACAGGGGTCCCAGCAACATGACTCCTGCAGAACTGACATCTCAGCTAGTAACCAAAAGGGATTTCTAGAGCACCTGAACTCTTATTCCTGGGGAAAAAAAAGTCTCTTTTTATGACAACACACAATAACACGTAACAGAACTAATTCTCTGGTAGCCCCGTTCACGCCTCACCTTCGCGCTCAGTGTCCACGAAGAAGAGGTGCCGGCCCGGGGCGCCTCCCGCCGCACCCAGCAGGTGGAGCTCTGCCTTCAGCCGCTCGATTTTCTGCGGAAAGCCCAAGTGTGGCCGAATTGGGGGCGAGGAAAATCACGTCTCCCCCAAGGACACGTCTGTCTGTTCCTCGAGGCTACAAACACCTGAACTCCTCCTTCCTTTTTCATCTTTGAAAACACATCTGATCTGTATTTATGACATGTCTTCATGACCTTTCCAGGCAGAGGGTCACAGCAATTCCTGCTGTTACCCAGCCAAAATGCACACATCCACCTGCAGAATGGAGCATTCTGTATGGCAAAGGGAACGACTGCCACGTAATCACCAGAAAAAGCATGACGGCAAGTCCAAAGCTGGCTTGGTTTGATTTTTTATCTGCAGTGACAAGTTGATTCTGATTTGTACATCAATATCAGAGTACACAACATTTTCAGAAGAGGACCATAATTCTGTGGATTGCCTCCCTACCATATTCCAACAACCCACTTGAGATTCTTCTCCTCAACTGGGAGACCTTCTCACTCTCTATAATTTCCTAACAGAAGGGTGGGGCCAGGTGGGGATCAGTCACTTCTCTCAGGTAACAAGTGACAGGACAAGAGTAAATGGCCTCAAGCTGTGCCAGGGACATTCAGGTTGGATGTTTTCAGGGAAAATTTCTACCCTGAAAGGGTAGTCAAGCAGTGTAACAGGATGCCCAGGAAAATGGTAGAATCACCATCCCTGGAAGGGTTCAAATATCATGTGGCTGTGGCACATGGGAACACAGGCTAGTGGTGACCACAGCAGTGCTGGGTGAACAGTTGGACTTGATGATCTGAAAGGGCTTTTTCAACCTCAGTGATTCCATGATTTCCTTATGAACATGCAAAGCAGGGGTACATGTTTAATGTCTGAAATTTACGTAAAAATCATCATGTCTTATAATAATTCAGGTGTCATTTTCGATATTCATCACACCTTTAGGTTCTGTATCTAGCAATTCACTGACATTTCCATTGTCCTTTCCAGTATTGTACAAATCAGATTTCACTAAACGAACACAATAACCAGCAACGATGACAAGAACAACATTATAAAAAACAATTCTGAGGAAAGTATAAAACACCAAAACAGTGAGGTATTACCTTGGCTTCTGCCACTCTTTTCATTTCTACATATTTAATATCCTGTGTCCTCATCAATTTCACCTGCTCCGGGGTCACTTCATCCTTTGGCTGCTTTAATACATGGACTCCATCCTACAACCACACAAATACAGCACTTACCGACAGCCCATCCACCTGGAGTGCACTGTGGGGCCTGATAATAACAGCAGAAGAACTTCTTTGTCCTTTGCCCCTCACTTTCTTCAAAGCCTTCCACAGGCACCAAAACAATTTTGCTAATTTACCTCCTAGTTCATAAATTAAAATCAAAACAAGATAGGGGGGGAAATGTTACTTAGAGCAATAGAGCATTATCCTGCTTGAAGGCAGTAGAGCTTCTCACTTTGAGCTCTGCACGTATCATTTTGAAGTAGAACTCATCGGGATTCTTGTCCAAAGCTTTCTTCTGCAGCGCCCTGAGAGCATTCTGCTTTTTGTGGTAGTCACTGGGGAGAAAAAACACAGCAATCAGGAGTTTTTCAGCAGTTTCTCGGTGCTCACAGCCCCGGTGAGGGGCCGAGTCCTTCTTAGCGATGGTCCGAGCTCGGAGACAGCGCTCGCGGCCCGGAGCAGCCGCACTCACTGCGCGCGGAGCCGGTAGTCCTTCTTCTTCTCCAGCAAGCCCAACTTCGTCCGAGCGGCGGGCTACGGAGAGACGGGAGCGTGAGGGGGCCGGGAGCGCGGGACGGGAGC